>MU713916.1:13239-33256 GCA_026770625.1 Nicotiana glauca | reverse complement strand
TCCTTTAATTGGAAAAACTCCCTTCCACCACGCCCTTCGCGGGGTGCGGTAGCGCCGAAAGGAGGTGTGACAATAGTGTGTGATATCATTGGTATCATGCCCGTATTTTGGTTCTGGAGTCCGGTACATGTCTAATATAATATTTAAGTCATACCTGTGAAATTTGGTGAGAATCGGAACTGATTTGACGTGATTTGGACGTCTGGTTGTAAAAATAGATTTTCAAGTGTTCTTATGAAAATCATAAGTTTTGGTATTAAATTCGTTGTTTAAGATGTTATTTTGGCGATTTGATCGCACGAGCAAGTCCGTATAATATTTTTATACTTGTGTGCATGTTTGTTTTGGAGCCCAAAGGGATCGGGTGAGTTTTGGATAGGCCAGTGAGTGTTTTAGGGTTAGGAAAAATATTGATGGTACGTTTCAGCTGTTACAGGCCTCTGATCTCGCAATTTGGAGATCAGACTTCGCAATTGCGAGCTTCACAGGCTTGGCATTTGCGAGCCTTTCATCGCAAATGCGATCCAAAGGCTGGGCCAGCATTGTTCACAAATGCGAACAAACCTTCGCAAATGTGAAAGGATTCTGGCAGAGGAACTAATCGCAAATGCAATCATTTGATTGCAATTGCGAGGTAGGTGGTCGCAAATACGACACTCTCCTCGCATTTGTGAAGGCAACAAAAGTGTGAGGGGGTTCGCATTTGTGACACTTTCCTCGCATTTGCGAGCTTCGCAAATGCGTAGTTCAAGATCTGCAGCCGAGTAAAAAGGGTGTTGGATAGGATTTTGCATTCATTCTTCAAATTTTCAAAACCTAAACTCCAGTGGGCGATTTTTCTAGAGCAAGTTCTTCCCCAAATCATAGGTAAAAGAATCTTAACTCATTTTCTTCAATCTATTTCATCATTTTACATGATTTCATCTCAAAATCTAGGGTTTTTTTATGGGAAATTAGGTGTTCTTGGGTAGAATTTGGGAATTTCGAAATTTGGGGATTTATACCTCAATTTGAGGTCGGATTTCAAAACCAATTGCATATTTGGGTTCATACGTGAATGGATAATTGGGTTTTGGTTCGAACTTCAAGTTTTGACTAAGTGGGCCCGGGGTCATTTTTTATTTTTTGGGGAAAACATTGGGATATCTATACTAATGCATTAGAATTGGTTTATTCAGCGTTAATTCATATTAATTAGTTAATTATTCATAGATTCGGGCAGTTTGGAAGTGGAATTCGAAGGAAAAGCGGTATTTAAGGCTTGAGTTTGCCCGTGGAATCGAGGTAAGGTTTTGATCTAATCTTAGCTTGAGGGAATAGGTGTTGATATCTTATTTGCTACGTGTTGGTATTGAGTTCAATGTATAGGTGTGGTAACGAGTATCTATATGTTGATGTTAAGCATGCAAGTGAGTCTTATATTGTAACCGTTGTGCCTCTTATCACGTACTGTTCATGCTTAAATTGATGATTCTCTATATTGAGCAAGTTTTATGATATTTTTGGGTATTTGATCATTGTTGAGTATTGACTCAAGTTGAAACTTACTTTGTGAAGTTAACTGTTGAAATGAGATTGGTGATTGTTGATTCCCTTATCGGGATGTTATTATTTCTTCTGTTTGGGTGAAGATGAGTGTAAAGCACGAAGGGTGATGCCATGCATGATAATGTGAGTGAGTGTTAATGCACGAAGGGTGATGCCGTGACGATATTGTGAGAGTTAATGCACGAAGGATGATGTCGTGCCATGATTTGAGAGTTAATGCACGAAGGGTAATGTCGTGTCATGATTATGAGAGTTAATGCGCGAAGGGTAATGCCATTCCGTTTTTGCTGTTTCTTATGGTGAGAACGAGAGTAAAAGCACGAAGGATAATGTCGTGCATGTGTTACTATTTTATATTCCTGTTGGTTCAAACATGGTGTTTACTTTACTTCTCAATTGAATTACTGACAGAATTTGATATTCCCCGCAACATGTTTCCCCTTCCCATCTTATCTGCTACTTTCCTGTTACTATTGTTCTATTCGTATATGATTTAACTGCACAGGTTTATATGATTGTCGTGTCCTAGCCTCGTCACTACTTCGCTAAGGTTAGGCTCGACACTTATCAATACATGGGGTCAGTTGTACTGATATTGCACTCTGCACTTTCTGTCCAGATTTTAGTGTCGGGCCTTGTGAGTAGATTTGAGGTTGTTGCCTTCAGTCTAGGGAGACCCAAGGTAGATCTGCCGGCGTTCGCAGAGCTTGGAGTCCCCTTTCCTCTATTTTAGTTTTTCCTGTCTCTTTCTATTTTGAGAACAGATGTACTTCTTTCATAACAATATTTGTAGAATTTCATAGACGTTCGTAGATTGTGACACCAGATCATTGGAGTAGTTATGTATCAGAGTTGTTGAATGGATATATCACTTCCGCATTCTATATTTGTTTTGTTTTAGCTATTATTTTTTTCTGTTTGATTAATAATAAAGGTGGTAAAACTTTAATTGCCGGCTTGCCTAGCTTTCAAGAATAGGCGCCATCACAATTTTCGACGGTGAAAAATTCGGATCGTGACAATATTGTCTGTTATCTTTCTGCCAAGGATAAAACCAGCTTGGGCTTCACAGATTATACTTGGCATGACTTTTTGTAGTCAGGCAACTAAAATTTTGGAAATTATTTTGTATAGAACTGTACAAAAGGCTATTGGTTTGTACTCCTTGGCTGTGGTGGGCTTAGGTACTTTAGGTACTATAGTAATGGTAGAACAATTCACTGGTTTATACATCTTACCAGTGGAGAAGAATTCTTTGACAACTCTTTTAATTTGATTGTTGATGATACCCCAAGCATTCTTGAAGAATACTGCATTAAAACCATCAATCCATGGTGCTTTGTCATCCCCAATAGCTTTAAGACTCTACATAATTACTTGATCTGTTAGTTCTGCACATAACTCCATTCTTTGTTGATGAGATAGAACATGACCATTTTTCATGTACAGTCTATTTATGGCACAACTGAATTGGCTGATGAACCCATTAGTGTCTTGTAAAACTCCAAAATCTCCTTTTTAATAGCTTCAGGATCAGTCACCTTAGCCCCTAAACATGTTGTAATATATGTAATCTACTTTCTTTGAGCTCTAGCTTTCATAATTGCAATAAAATACTTAGTGTTAGAATCACCTAATTGAATCCACTTTGCTCTTGTCTTTTGCTGCAATGCACACTCCTCTATTAGAGACCACTTCTCAAGGTTGAGTAGTGTTTCTTTTTCCCTATGCAGTAAGCCATCAGTATATGAATTTGTAAGCTGATCTTGGATATCCTTCAGTTCTAGCCTATCCCTTTCAATTCTATTAGTTTGTAAGCTTATGTCATGTCCCGTTTAATTATCTCTTCGCAATATTTCTTAGGCCGCTATCTACCTCTGCTCATACCTAGCAAGGCCAACATTATTTTTATAAGACTAAAAGAACAAACAATAATGTGCAAATTAGCTGCCTGAAGCTGCACAGAAGTTACCCTAATGTGGATATAATTCAGCAACATGATCATTGTGTTAGTTGTAATAGTTTTCCCCTTTTGGGTTATAATGTCAAATGATGCGTGGGCGGCTGTTTTTTTATTTTCTTTTTCTTCTGTTTATTTACTTTTCATCTTTAATTTGTAATATGAAGGAAATGTTTCATGGTTTGGCTTTTTTTTTAAAAAAAAATTATTTTCTCCCAATTTAGGAAGATTCATATTATTTTTGTATTTACCCTCCAGCTTGATTTAAACCTCGGACCTAACGGGCATGAACGTGGAAGTGGTTTACCAACTGAGCAAGTATTATTTGTTATGATTTGGCTATTATTTTCTTCTAGTTGTGTTTGAATATTAAATAAATTTGTTTTATTCAGCTGCCTTTGACTATATGTTTGACTTATCATTCCATCACCAATGATGTAAGCCAACTTGAAATATAATAGAATAAAAGATTATGAGAATAAAGGACAAAAAAGGACGTATGAATTTAGCTGCGTGAAGCTACAAAGAACTTACCCTTCTTTGGATATATAATTATTTAGCAACATTATAATTGTGTTAGTTGTAATAATTTTCCTTTTGGATTGTATTTTTTCAAAAGGACAGCCTAAAATGAAGCGCAGGCGGCTGTTTTCTTAATTTATTTCATTTTCTTTTTTCTTTTTTCTTTTTTCTTTTTTCTACCTTTTTTCCTTGTTTTAAGGGTAACACTCTTGAGGTGTCTTGTATCGACCAACGATAGAATATTTGGCATTTTCGACTTGTTGGAATAGGAATAAACGGTTATAGTTTCAAAAAAAAAAACTACTGATGTCATAAAGGATAAAAGATAAATTAGTTATTTATTCAGAGATAGAGTCAGGATTTGAAGTTAAATTTTAGTTCTTTTAAGTTATTGAGTTCTAACTTAATAATTTATTCATATCTAATAATTTCTTGAGACAAATATAAGATTTTGACCAAAGGTATTGATTTCGACCGAATTGGCGAAAATTGAAAATTCGAAGGTATGGAAAGTTTAAAAAATTGACCGAGAGTTGACCTTGTGGATATCGGGCATGGATTGTAGTTACAAAATTTCATGACTAACACATTTTTTTAAATTAAGCATATTTAAAAAGACAATGATAATAAGGATATATATATATATATAACAAAAAGGTTTTTTTTTTTTTTTTTGTATAGTTCGTAGTCAAAAAGAGAAATATTTGACCTTGTGAAACAAAAAAGAGAGGTATCAAATTAAAGTATTTTTGCTTTGTAATTTTTTTTTCTTAGATCATATTGCATAATAGATTTTGCATTCCTAATTTATACGAAGTTGGCTAACTGTAGAATATGTACAAGTTATCGGAGCACTAGACACGTGGCACTAAGGAAAGTAATCCAGCTATAGAAGCTTCATTACGCGTCGAGCACGTCTAGTTCATCATTCATACATGTACGGATATGTATATTTTTTCTTCTCTTTTTCGTGCACGAATGAACTAATCTTTAATGTGATTTGTATGTTCAAAGAAGAAAAAGATATATTTGTATAACATATTATGTGGACCTTTTGCAGTCCAAGTCATATTTTAGTTCATTAAGTACAGAAGATTAGTTAAAATTTAGGGATTACAGATTTTATTTATTTTGATTTCTCACTCTCCCGATGGATCAAGATTCGTATCACGTAAGGTCATTTACGAATAAAAAAATATCTGAGCCGGAACATAAAATCTCTGATTAAAGATAAAGAGATTCTATTCATCCATAAGATGACACGTGGCAGTGATAATGGATATTTCAGCTTCTGACTAAAAAACGGATCATTCAAGCTCTTCTATGTCTCCTTTGGGCTAGGGAATCATATTTCAACTCACTTTGAAATAATAAGATGGATAATGGACTTTTTGTAATGTAAGATGTGTTAAATAGTCATCTTCTCATGTCTAGCATTTTCTACGTTTCATTTTGTTTTCTATGATTATTTATCCAAAAGATGAAAGTAGCAAAAATGAGAATATTGAGGTGGATGTAAGGGCACACTAGGATGGATAAGATTAGGAATGATAACATTCGGGAGAAGATGCACGTGGTCCCTATTGATGACAAGATGCGGGAAGCAAGACTCAGATGGTTCGGCCATGTACAGAGGAGAAGCCCAGATACTCCAGTAAGGATGTGTGAGCGGCTGGTCGTGGAAGGCACGAGAAGAGGTAGAGGGCGGCCTAAGAAGTATTGGGGAGAGGTGATTAGGCAGGATATGGCGAGGCTTCAGATTTCAGAGGACATGACACTTGATAGGAAGTTATGAAAATCGCGTATTTCGGTTGTAGGCTAGGAGGTAGTTGAGTCTTACGTTACTTTGTTCCTTTGTGAGTCTAGTTTGGTGGGGTTTTGTCTAAGATAGCTAGGGGCAATGTCATGTCTTAATATTTTCTATTTTCGACGCAGGATCCATTTACTAACCATCGTTTTTGCTTTGAATATTTTTTTTCCTGCATTCTATGTTCCTTTTTTCCTATGATTTCCGTAGTGAATCTAATATTCTTTCCTTTGTCTTTTTATTATCCTGAACCGAGGGTCTTTCGGAACCAGCATCTCTACCCCTTCGGGGTAGGGGTAAGGTCTGCGTACACAATACCCTCCCCAAACCCTACTTGTGGAATTTTACTAGGTTGTTGTTGTTGTTGTATTGATAAGTTAATTAAATTTGAATGACCAATCATACATTAGTCCAGAACAATTTTGATAAGCAATGATTTAATTCTATTTTTTTGTTTTCCACCCATTGTCGCTAATTACATTGGGCCCCCGACTAAATTCGAATTCGCATTGAAAAGTTCCACATTTGGGCTAAAGAGCTCCCTAACAAAGGCGACTCCATCTAAAGGTTCGAACTTCGGAAAACACCTCTGGTCAGGAATGAATGGGTACTTATTACTTCACTACAAACCTAAAGATTTCAAACTATTACCACAATGCATGGCACTATATTTATTGCTGGAAATATTCTCTTCACTGATACTACAACAAATAAGGAAGATGATGGAGGAGACAAGACCTAGATTCTATCGAATGTATTTGGCTTATGTCTGAAAGAGACTACCAAAATATTACAATCTTGGTCTCATCTAATGGATACATGGCGCGCACTCAATGCCCCAGATCTACGGACAAGATAAAGCCAAAGTCCTTTCTCTATAAGAAGTTTAAAATAGTGTGGATACTAAACTCTTTGTATTTATCTTTACTAATTTAGAATAGTGTGGATAATAAACTCTTTGTATTTATCTTTACTTCTTTGTATTTATATATATATATATATATCTTTCTCTCTCTCTCTCTTTCTCTCTCTTTCTCTCTCTCTCTCTCTCTCTCTCTTTCTCTCTTTTTCTCGAGAGAGAGAGAGAGAGAGAGAGAGAGAGAGAGAGAGAGATATATATATATATATCTCTCTCTCTCTCTCTCTCTCTCTCTCTCTCTCTCTCTCTCTCTCTCTCTCTCTCTCTCTCTCTCTCTCTCTCTCTCTCTCTCTCTCTCTCTCTCTCTCTCTCTCTCTCTCTCTCTCTCTCTCTCTCTCTCTCTCTCTCTCTCTCTCTCTCTCTCTCTCTCTCTCTCTCTCTCTCTCTCTCTCTCTCTCTCTCTCTCTCTCTCTCTCTCTCTCTCTCTCTCTCTCTCTCTCTCTCTCTCTCTCTCTCTCTCTCTCTCTCTCTCTCTCTCTCTCTCTCTCTCTCTCTCTCTCTCTCTCTCTCTCTCTCTCTCTCTCTCTCTCTCTCTCTCTCTCTCTCTCTCTCTCTCTCTCTCTCTCTCTCTCTCTCTCTCTCTCTCTCTCTCTCTCTCTCTCTCTCTCTCTCTCTCTCTCTCTCTCTCTCTCTCTCTCTCTCTCTCTCTCTCTCTCTCTCTCTCTCTCTCTCTCTCTCTCTCTCTCTCTCTCTCTCTCTCTCTCTCTCTCTCTCTCTCTCTCTCTCTCTCTCTCTCTCTCTCTCTCTCTCTCTCTCTCTCTCTCTCTCTCTCTCTCTCTCTCTCTCTCTCTCTCTCTCTCTCTCTCTCTCTCTCTCTCTCTCTCTCTCTCTCTCTCTCTCTCTCTCTCTCTCTCTCTCTCTCTCTCTCTCTCTCTCTCTCTCTCTCTCTCTCTCTCTCTTTCTCTCTTTTTCTCGAGAGAGAGAGAGAGAGAGAGAGAGAGAGAGAGAGAGAGACTATTGTACAAAGTCATTGATACAGGAAATAGAAAATTAATTTTCCACAGCCTTTTCTTCTTGAATATATTCATGGTATCAGAGCACTGATAAAAACCAGTCGTTTTTTTCTTTTTTTTTCTCGATCCTTTTTAGCCATGGGAGAAACTGATGTTGATACCAAAACCCCCGTAGCAGCTGGGACTTCACTTATCATTTCATCTTTTTCTCAGCAAGTTGATCCTTGACGTCCCTGCTTTTTGACATGTTCGGATAATTCAGGTGTTAACCTGATCAACATAAATTTTGATGGAACAGGCTATGCAAACTGGCGGAGGGGAGTACTTGTTTCATTGTCGGCCAAAATAAATTAGGGCAATGGATCTTGCCCATGTCCATCTTCTGATTCTCCTTTGATTGATCAGTGGCAGAGGTGCAATGACAAGGTCATTATTTGGCTGCTTAATTCCCTTAGCAGAGATATTGCAGAAAGTGTAATCTATTCACAGACGGCTGAAGAACTTTGGAATGAATTGGAGGAGAGGTATGGTCAAGCAAATGGTACCAAGTTGCTCCAACTGCAAAGGGAACTTAACAATGTCAGTCAAGGAACAAGTGACATGGCAGGATATTTCACAAAGCTCAAAAGAATGGGACCAAATGAAGGTACTCAACACTTTTATGATATGCAATTGTGATTGTAAGTGTGGAGCAAAGACACACAATGTTAAGATAAATGAGGATCAAAAACTTATTCAACTCCTTATGAGACTTAATGATGCTTATTCTGGTGTGAGAGCAAATATCTTGATGATGAAGCCACTGCCCTCTACTGTATAGGCATATTCTATTTTGCTACATCAGGAATCACAAAGAGAGGTACACTCTAATTCTAGTTCTATAAATGATTCCGGTGCCTTTATGACTTCTGGACAAAAGTGGAATGCACAGAGGACTGCAAATGACTACAAATCAACTAATCTCAGCAATAATGTTGGAATTAAGAAGAATAATTTGTACTGCAAATACTATAAAAAAAATCTGGGCATGTTAAAGATGAATGTTACAAATTAGTAGGATATCCATAGTATTTTAAGTTAAACAAGCAGAGAAGAGGTACTTTTGTGGTTCAACAAGCTAACATGGCAATACCTGGAAGGGATTTAAGCTCAGGAATAACAAGAGAAAATGTTTCCACTTTGATTGGAGCACAAGGATTCACCAAGGAGCAGTGTGACCCGTTGATCCAAATGTTTCAATCTCTGCAAGGAACCCCTACAGCTTCCTCTGAACCTATTGTAGCCGCAAATCTAGCTGGTATGCAACATGTTTTGCTTTCCCTTACCTCACTTCTTTCAAACTTAACCAAAAATCCTTGGATTCTAGATAGTGGTGTGACACAGCATATGACTTTTGAAAAATACTTGTTACACGATCTAAGGGTATCTCCCACACCACTTCAAGTCAATTTGGCCAATTCTTGTAAAGTAAAAGCCTATGTTGTAGGCAATATAGTTCTTTCTCCAGGCATGAAACTCTCCAATGTGTTACATGTGCCTGATTTCAAGCATAATCTTTTGTCAGTAAGTCAGTTTGTCAATGATATAAATTATGATTTGTTGTTTACTAAGGCCGGATGCATTTTGTAGGCCCCTTTAATGAGGAAGGAGACTCTCTTTGGTGAAACCACAGGTGGTCTCTATGTGCTCAAGGATGACACTTCTACATTAGGAATACACTCAATTAAATCACCTATTTCAGCTTCCTTTTCTTCTAGTGGTAGGAATAGACTGCCATGGTCTTTGTCTTCTAATTCAAAGTCTGTTTGTGAAAGGGCAGAGTGTCCTGTCCTCTTGAGTCCAGTTTGTCCTGCAAATTTAAATGAAAACATCAATATGAATGTTTCTATTTTAAATAATGGCATGAATGTGACTGATTCAAACAAAATATGGCATTTTCGTTTGGGACACTTACCATATGATGTTATGAAATATATTAAAGCAATATAGGTTACTTCTACAAATAAGAAAAAATTTCCTTGTGAAGTGTGTCCTATGGCAAGACAAATTAAACCACCATTTACCAAAAGACACATGGGGACCATACAACACACCAACATATAAAGGGGAGAAGTACTTTCTAACTGTGGTTGATGATTTCTCTAGAAGTACTTGGACTTTCTTGTTATCCACCAAATCTAATGCATTTCCTACTTTCAAAGCTTTCCTAACCCTTGTTGAAAGACAGTTTTCCACCAAAGTGAAAATGATCAGATCAGATAATGCATTTGAACTAGGGACGGGACAAATTCAAACGGAGTACTACAATTCTCAAGAAATTATCCATCATACTAGTTGTGTAGCAACCCCATAACAAAATGGGGTGGTTGAAAGAAAGCATAGACATTTGTTGGAAATTTGAAGGGCAATGATGTTTCAGTCATATGTTCCTAAAAAATATTGGTGGGAGTGTTTACTTACACCTACCCATTTGATTAACATATTTCCTTCCCAAGTTCTTCAACTTAAATCTCCCTACCATGTTCTATTTGGGACAGATCCAGATTACTCCTTTCTTTATCCATTTGGTTGCTTGTGCTTCAGATCTACTCTTTCCAGGAATAGAGACAAGTCGAGTCCTAGAGCCTTTCCTGGTGTTTTTCTAGGGTATCCATTTGGAGAGAAAGGATACAAGATTCTAAATTTACAAACAAGTCAGGTCATCATTTCTAGAGATGTCAAGTTGGTTGAGACTATCCTTCCCTTTTCCTATTCAGTTCCACTGTCTAAACTCTTTCCAGCACCTATTGAGTCTGTTTTTTCATCCTCTAATGAGCTTGTACCTTCTTCTCCCTATACTGCAATTTCTCCTACCAATTCTGCATCTTAGTCAGTAAGGTCTCCTATTTTTCACTCACCTTCTCCCTCTATTCCTCATATTTTGAATAATCTTACATTTGTTTCTAGTGAAGAAGTGTTGCCTTCAGAACCTGAGCACCAACTGAGGAGATCACAAAGGGATCATAATCCACCTAAGTATCTATGAGATTACATATATGACACTGCTTTTACTGTTATTTCACCTAATCCACCTTGTCTTCCTTTTTATCATTCATCCTTTTCTGTAATGACACCACAAAACCAAACACTTATTACTTCTATTTGTCAAATTACTGAGCCTACATCTTACCAACAAGCTGTGATGCACCCTGGGTAGAAAGTTTCCATGGATAAAGAGTTTGAGGCATTGAATTCTAACAAAACATGGGACATAGTTCAGCTTCCAAAAGGCAAGAAACCTTTAGCTTGCAAGTGGGTTTACAAAGTAAAACTAAAGTCAGATGGATCATTGGAAAGACTGAAAGAAAGGTTGGTAATCAGAGGGGATACACAACGTGAGGGTATTGGATATACAGAGACTTTTTCTCCTGTTGTAAAAATGATGACTATACGATGCATCTTAGCATTGGCAGTTAAGAAAGATTGGAAGATTTACCAACTTGATGTTAACAGCGCATTCTTACATGGTGACTTGCAGGAAGAAGTCTATATGAGGTTTCCTCCAGGTCTAGTCCCTCTTTCTCCCTCTCATGTATGTCGACTCCGGAAATCCTTATATGGATTAAAGCAGGCCTCTAGTCAATGGTATGCACATTTGTCTTCCGCGCACGCAAACAGGGGATTCACTTCCTCGCTAAATGATTACTTTTTGTTCTTCAAAAAGACTGGGAATTTGATTACGCTCTTTGCAGTATACGTTGATGACATTCTCATTACTGGTAACAATACACAAGAAGTTAGTGAAATCAAGCAATTTTTGGATGCCGAATTCAAAATTAAGGATTTAGGAGAGGCTCACTATTTTTTGGGTATGGAACTAATACGGGAAGAAGGAGGACTGGTTGTAACCCAACGCAAATTTACCCTTGAGTTGCTTGAAGAATTCAACTGCATAGGTTGTCGGTCAGTCTCCATGCCTCTTGAACCTACTTTTAAACTCAATTAAACAAAGGGTGCACCTTTGCCGGATCCGATGGTCTACTGGCAATTACTTGAAAAGCTCAATTTTTGAACAAATACGAGACCTAATCTTTCTTATGTCGTTCAGACTTTGAGTCAATATATGCAATCTCCACACATTGGCTATTTTCAAGCAGCTTTACGTACTCTCAAATACATCAGTGGAGATCCTGACCTTGGTTTGTTCATGTCTCTGGGGTCTTCTTTACAAATCTTAGCCTTTTGTGACTCCAATTGAGCATCTTGTGTTGATACTCGCAGATCGGTGAGCGGCGTTTTTCTCAGTTTGGGTGGTTGCCCCAATTCTTGGAAGTCAAAAAAAACAACCGGTTGTTGCCCTCTCCTCTGCGGAAGCGGAATATCGCTCTATGAGACGATTGGTGGCAGAAATTACATGGCTAGTGCGTCATCTTCAGGATATTGGTGTTTCCCCTATTTTACCAGTTCCTCTCCATTGCTACATTCAATCGGCGATTCAATATTGCAAAAAACCCAGTATTTCACGAACGGACCAAGCACGCCGAGCTTGATTGTCACTTTGTTCGTGAAAAACTGTTGGAAGGCTTAATTTCTCTGTCCTTTGTTCCATCTTCGTCTCAACTCGCCGATTTGTTCACGAAAGCTCTTGCAGGTCCATTACATCGGTCTCTTCTTTATAAGTTGGGAGACCGAGCTCCTGCCTCCCACTTGAGGGGGTGTATTGCTGGAAATATTCTCTTCACTGATACTACAACAAATAAGGAAGATGGAGGAGACAAGACCTAGATTCTATCGAACGTATTTGGCTTATGTCTGAAAGAGACTACCAAAATGTTACAATCTTGGTCTCATCTAATGGACACATGGCACGCACTCAATGCCCCAGATCTACGGTCAAGATAAAGCCAAAGTCTCTTCTCTATAAGAAGTTTAGAATAGTGTGGATACTAAAATCTCTGTATTTATCTTTACTAGTTTAGAATAGTGTGGATACTAAACTCTTTGTATTTATCTTTACTTCTTTGTATTTATCTTTACTAGTAGTATATATATAGAGACCACTGTACAAAGCCATGACACAGGAAATAGAAAATTAATTTTCCACAACCTTTTCTTCTTGAATATTTTCAATATTCCACCACTTTTCATCAACTTATTTCTTGTGCAAATTCTGTTGGATGGACTTTAAAATTAACTGAGAACGAGATGTATGGAGCGTTTGGACATAAGAATTGTAATATTTCTTTCAGAAAAGTAATAAAAAAACAAGTAAAAACGGTATTTAAAAATTAAATTTATGTTTGGACATGAATATAATTTTGGGTTGTTTTTGAATTTTTATGGACAATATGAGCGAAAATTTTGGAAAATCGTTTTTTGGAGTTTTTAAAATTTTTGAAAAAATTTAAAATTTATTTTCAAGTAAAAAATTAAAAAAGTTATAGTTAAATACTGATTATAAAAAAAAGTAAAAAAAATTCATGGCCAATCGGGCTTGTAAGTTAGTTAATCTTCTTTTTGGACAAAGAAGTTGTGGTATATTGACAGCTTTCACATTTGTACCCTAAAAAAAGATGAGGAATATTAATAAACACCAATAATAAACCTCAATAATTAGGAGACAGTAACAAAGTTGTAAAGGTGTCGGTTAATTGAATATTTGAGGGACAAACAAACAAAGAATGGCACAAAGATCAAGGCCAACACTACAAATGGCAAAGTTTTGCCAAAACTATTAGGACCAACCCATGAGGCCAGGTTATAACAATGTGCAACTATTGACACATTGACACTTGCTTTTTCACTATTGCGGCTTTAGATATCAACTTGTCCCCATTGATTTGAAGGGAAAATAAAAATAATAGCTAAAAATATATATTTTATATATTTTGTTATATATATTGTATATATTTTATTACTTTTTTGGCTACCGAACATAAATAATTTTTGGAGCGAGCTAAAAATGATAAAATCTTTGATTGAATTCCGAGACCCTATAGAATTATGTTGAAGTAATAAGTACTTCTTTATTCTTTTATTATGAATCTCAAGTTCTAGTCCTGGTCATCAGGGGCACATTTAGGTCGTTTTATGATGCACATGAACTCATGGTCTTTCCGTCAAACTAGGTATTTTATGTATATATTTCATAAAATTAGTCTAATACTATCGTCGGCCACGATGATCCAAAAAGGTTGAATGGTTCGCTTGGTTGAATATAGAGTTATTCATCAAAAGGAGCATAAATCGATTCCTACTTAGTACTTCTTTTTTCTCGTATTTTTTGATACACCCATATTCTAATAATTCTAGATTCGCCTTTGCTGAGTATGAAATAATATTAGGGAGTGTTTTACCTCTTATATAAGACTTCTCGATGCGAGTCTAAATTTAATCGGGTTTTAATTATATCTGTTAATCGGACTGGGCTGACCCATTTTCAACCAGTTTCGACCCGATTCAGCCCGTTACTATAACATATTAGGGCGGGCTGGGACAGATTTGCTGGGAGCGGGTTCTAGACGAACAAATTTTGAATATCAGTGCACCGAAATCCGCTAAGCCTACTAATCCCGGTTTATAAATGGGTTGCAGTCCGGTTCAGCCCGTTATCCTTAAAAAAATTATTTTTTTTAATTTTGTGAAGCGACCAACAATAATATTCAAAAATGACTGTTGGACAACGACTAGATTTTGAACTAAGGCTGTATTGTGGTCCGGGCCAAGGCCTAAATGGGCCAAACGGGTATGGTCTTAGGCGGGCCGAGATGAGGCAGTCCGGGGCCTAACGGGCCAAATGAGTGGAACCGGCCCACTGCGGTCCTAAGCCCAATGGTCCCGGGCTAAATGGCCCGGGCCCGCGGGCCCAACAGCCTTTTTCGTTTCGGGCTATTTTTTCTTAATTTTTTTTATCTAAGGCTATTTCTTGTAAACTATGTATGTATATACTAATACAAATTGCTTATATATAGCTATATAAATAAATATGGTATATATAGTATGTATAGTATGCATATATAATTATATATTGCCTTATATAATATATAACTTATATATATTATATATGCTATATGTACATATAAACCAATACATATATAGTTTATATGTATTAGGTATATATAACTGCCTTATATATAGTTTACAAGTATTAGATAGATATATCTAAAGTGCTATATATATATATATATATATATATATATATATATATATATATATATCAAATTAAAGTTTACATTTAATACTTGGGGGCCAAATGGCTATTTTTGAAAGTGCCAAACGACTAAAAATGCAGGCCAATGACTACATTTTAAAATTCTGACCGTTGGCCCTTTTTTTAAAAAAAAATTAGAAAAAATAGTCGTTGGGCCCGTTTGGCCCGGTTGAACCGGCCTAGGTCCGCCTGTCGGTCCCGGGCTCGCGGGCTTTTTGGTAAGGATCAGTCCACTATGGGATTTATCACCATTAGAGACTGGGCCCGTTTGAACCTGCCCGTTTTGCTCGCGGTCCCAGGCCGGTCCCGGACTGGGCCCGGACCACAATACAGCCTTATTTTGAACAAATGGCCATTTCGGCCTCCCCCATAAAGAAAATAGCCCTCCCACCCCTAATAATTAATAAATTACAATTTAATTCTTCAAGGTTTGCAAACATTTAAGTATCAATAACATTGAATAAGAAAAACTAGATTTACAACAACAACAAAAAAGCCTGGTCTGATTTGGCCCGTTTCAGCCTGAACCCGTATGAGCCCAATAAAACCCGCAAAAAAACAGTCAAAAATAGCATGGTATAGCCAGTTTTTGGACTGGTCAATCAAAAATAGCCACTGTTTACGAAGTCAATGAAAAATAACCATTATTTGATGCAACAGAGACCGGTTCCGTATAATATACGGGAGTTGGGGTGCATCTGTGTACGAACTCCAGCATATTATGCTGTACCGGTACACTTTGCTGACTCTTGTATAATATACGGGAGACTGGAGCATCGGTGCTCCAAACTCCAGTATATTATACTGGACATTTATATTTGTTGGAACTCGAGTATATTATGCGGGAGTTCCAGCATAATTATATTTGAACTCCCGCATATTATACGGGAGTTCCAGCATAGTTATCCTGGAACTCCCGTATAATATGCGGGAGTTCAAGCATACTTATGCTGGAACTCCCGTATAATATGCAAGCGTATTTTTCGGGTTTTGAACAGTGTTTTTGCTCAGATTTATCTTTACATAAACAGTGACTAAATTTCGATTACTTTTAAAACTGTGCCTATTTTTAAATGATCAGTTGTAAATCTGGCTATTTTTAAATTTCTCCCAAAAAAACAATCCGCTAATAGCCCGCTAACAATCCGAAACAATAACCGAACGGGCTGAATTTTTTTTTTTTTGGTGTACAGCCCATCTTAGCCCGCATGTAAAACACCTCTAGTTTTAATACAAATATCGAATATAAAAAAAGAAACCAAAAAAGGTTAAGAGTTGCTTTTGAGTCCTAGTCTAAACTTGGCTAGGGACACATAGGTCTTTTTCGGTTGTAGGGGCCAACGAATATTAGGTATCTGAAAACCCTAGCTAATTCTAAGACCTAAGACATAGGTTCTATTCTTCTATGCTGACACCAAACTCCAAACCCAAGTTCAATCAATAAAAGGTTGCTAGCGCTAACTTATATGAGAACTATTTAATTATTACTTCATTGCATTTCCTTCTTTTTTATTATGAGTTTAGTTGGAAAGTCACTCTGTAATTGGAATTGGTGTAATTATTAAGATAGTAATTATACAGTCTAGTAATTACTCAGTTGTGCAATTACGACGACATGTTTGTTTGTCATAGTGTAATTACAAATTTACTATTTGGTTGCACAAATATAATTACATAGTTAGATTAATATTTAAATTAAGTAATTATCAAAACTTAAAAGTTAATATAATAAATATATGCCTATAAATTTTTTTAAGTATAAATAATATTATATTTGGTATTAAGATGGATGTTTTTCGTGAATATACATTAATAAGTAATCATATATTTATAACTAATATTGTAAAAATAATTTATCTATATGTTTTAAATTAATAATATTTACTTTAGATACGTACAAATATAAAAAATATTTTTTTTGTAAGAACATCATGGAATTCATATTTGATAAAATAAATTAATATTTATAAATATAATGTTATAGCATTATTCAAATGTTAGACAAAACTGATCTATTAGTTCTAACTAAAAAATGAACAACATGCGACATGAGCCAATACTACTAAAACAAGTAAATTAGAACCATAAATATCACACAATTTCAAACTTGAAAAAAAAAAGTTATTAGCATATGTCAAATTTTAACATAATAATAGTAAGTTCCACTATAATTTTAGATTAGGAAACATAATAAGTTTATAACCATATTTAACAATGAAATTCCACTTTAATTACATCACTCATTATATGATAAGTTTGTAAATAACTAATTATTGATAATATTAGGAGGTGTAGTTTCAAAAAATAGAATAATAAAATAAATAAAAATAAAAAATAAGCAATTACATGAAATAACAAGAAATAAAAGATAAATAGTGTACAAAAAAAATATTTTTAAAATTTTAAAAGAAATTAAAAAGTAAAAATAAAAGTTAAAAAATTAAAATAATAGAAATAAAAAGTTATAAAGAAAATAAAGTAAAATAAAAATAAAAAGGAAAGAAAATAAAAAAATAACCTTGTAATTACACAATGTAATTACCACCAATTCTCACCTTCCCCTTGAGAAGTGGAGAGTGTAATTACACCCCTCCAATTACACCCAATTCTATGTTGACCAAACAATTACTTGACCAAACAAACATGTCAAACTATGTAATTACACCCAAATCTAATTCCTATTGGAATTCCAAACATGCTCTACAGTTAATCTAGAAATGGAGTGGTTCATTGATTATCACCAAGAAGCTTTGGAAATAAAAAAACCTTTTAATGGGAAGGATTCCTTTTGGTCTATTTTAATTAATTTTTTGATTATTTTCACACGTATTAAAGAATTTTATTTAATACTAATTAATAATAAAATTGATTATTAATCTTAATTTGTTCATTGGAAATATATTTTTTTCCAATGAAATCGATTAAAATGGACCGGAGGGAGTATATATTTTTTTCGTTCAACAAGCTTTACGGAAGATGAATTTGAATTAATCAAGAGGCATGAAATAATTAATTCAAACTATAATTTGTTAGGTTTAGTTAAGACATGAGCACTGGATGGTGAAGTGAAATGATGTTTTTGTTATTTCGGATAACTGTAATGTATTGCTTTTCTTCCCATAACATGACAATTGAATTTCAAACGCAGTTTAACAAAAATTGCCTAGAAATATTTATAGAGAAAATTATGAATATATTACTAATATAAATGAAAATAAATTACAAATTTAGTAGAAATCTTGGAGTAGTATCGTACATTGGGGAAGTGGAAGACAAGATCCGGTTTAAACGGGAAGGTACCAATTTAACACTGAGCACCAACAGTACAACCCCCTAATGCATTATATTCCTCTCCTGAAAGCAACGCCTATAATCATTTCAGTGTAATTGATTATCCTAAATATTAAAAAATAGTACTCTGATTTTTTTTTGGATGTTTTCATACAGATTAAGAAATTTAACTTTTAGTATTAATTAGCAATAAAATTGATCATATTGACATTTACTATCTCACATAAACACTCCTAATAAATATTCTACCACTATTTACTCCAAGGACAATGTAGGAAAAAAAATAAATAATTAATTCATTCTTGAAATATAAAAAAAATAATTTACTTTGGACCACAAGAAAAAAAAATCATAAAATCACTTATTTTGGATATCAAATCTCATCTATCATCTCTTGTTCAAAGCTTAATCAAAATCCAAAGTTATTATTGACCAAAAATGTTGTCAGTTCCAAGCTTGAGATTTTTTATAATTTTAAAATTAGTCTCATATTTGCAATTAATTGCATAAAAATAAAATACTCCAACAGCCAGCATAACAACGGAACTCGTACAACTAATTGTTTAATTGATTCATATTACTAGCAAAAATATTATAAATTAAATTGCTATAGTTGCATTTTTTCTTTTCTTTCTTACATAGTTGCCCTTCAATTAAATAATTTTGAACATGTCTTTGATTTTTTTTTTTCTCATTCATAGTCTTTACAAAAAAAAATGAATTAATGTGAATGGATAGTTTGTTTTATCCAATATATTCAATAGTTGACCAAACAAAGTGTACGAACTATTTGTAACAATATTGACTGGACCTTAATTGATTTTCACAACATGAGTGAGACATCTAAATTTAGCAGAAATTAAAATGAAAAAGAAGTAAGTAGAGTTCAAAAATTCACGAAATATGAAAATTAAAACTATCCATTTTCATTCCATAGTCTCAAAATTGTACACTATACAAATGGGAGTAATTTTTTTCTCTTTTCCTCCCTCATCTTTTTTCTTTTCTTTCTCTTGTAGTATATACATTTTCCATTATCAAATCCCAACCACCGGAAGAAAAATCCGTACTGCTACAAACCGGCGGCGACCGGAGAATACTCGCCGTAAAAATCAGAAATGCCGGAAGCCAACCATAATCTCTCATTAAAACTATCTTGCATATCGTCGGGAATAAACGGCGTACGGCAAAGTGGACAAGTTTTCTGATCATGGTCCATCCAACGGTCCAAACAGCTCCGGTGGAATATATGTCGGCAATTTGTGAGCCGTCGGATCTCATCATCCCCATCAAATTCGTACAAGCAAACGGCACAGCTCTCCGGCGGGTCAACAAGTTCGGAGAACTTAACCACCGGCAACAGCTCACGGATCAACGTTGCTGACACTGAGTGGAGCTCCGAATGAGATTCGGGTCGGGTCGGGAATGACATTTCGGGTTCGAGGAAATCTCCTAGACCCAGAATGGTAAAAAGCGTGCAAATGAACTTTCTGATAAAACCCAAAATTGTTAGTACGTGGACTAACAATTTGGGTAGGAATAAATCCGTGTAACCAACAGGAAACCCCATTATTTCTCGAAAATCTAAATACTAAAATGTTCGGTTTCAGAAGAATAGAACCAAACACACGAATTGTGTGAAGCAATTTAACAATTTAGTGTGTGTAAAAACGGGAGGTATGGTTAGAGAGGGAAGAAGCTGAGATTTGAGAAAGCGGAGAGAAAACGGAAAACGGGGAGGTGGATTATATAGGAGGAGACGGGGAGTGGTGAAAAGACAGAAAAGGGCTTGGGTTTGAGTAAAATTACGGGGAACCCGTATAAATTG
>MU713916.1:0-13009 GCA_026770625.1 Nicotiana glauca | reverse complement strand
GGGGGGGGGGGGGGGGGGGTAGTAATTAGAGACGTGACGATGTGTTTGTATTATACGCTAATGTCCCATTCGGGAGTTGTAGGGGTGGAGTTGTCGTACAATTTGGGCCGTTCACTGATGAACACGTTTTGTTTGTCGCTTTTTTACCCTCATGCTTTTCTCTATTTTTACCTTCAACCGTCAAATTTCAGATTTTCTTTTTACCACTTCGGTAATTTCGCATAGATTCTCAAGGGTCCTTTGGTTCGCGTACAAGATTATAATTATAATTTTGTAATTAATAATATCATGATTACTTATTGCTATATGCTTCGTTTGGTATTCATTCATACAGAAGTATTCCCTCCGGTCCAAAATAAGTAATTTTTTGAATATTTTCATACAGATTAAGAAATTTACCTTTTAACAATAATTAGCAATGTAATTGATCATATTAACCTTTACTATTTACCATAAACACTCCTAATACATATTCCAATACTATTTACTCTAAGGACAATGTAGGAAAAAAGTAATTAATTCATTTTTGAAATCTGAAAAAATCACTTATTTTGGACCACACGAAAAATGCCAAAAAATCACTTATTTTGGACCGAAAGGAGTAAATATTAAAACTCTGGATTTACTATAAGCTTGTAATGAGGGGCGAAACCAGGAAATTTAATAAAGATGTTCGAATTTTGAATACTCTTTACTGAATTTTGAATACTATAATTTTTCGTTGAAGGGTGGTTAACACATAGCTTCGCCCCAGCTTGTAGTTGTATTACCTGTCTGCGGTAAAAATTAAAAATTCAGTTTTTCTTGTAGCGCTTTATCCTTATAGTGTGTTCTTTTTTTTGTAATGGAAATCGATGAAGGAAATATTGTGCTTTAAATTTCGGATGCTTAAATTAAAAAAATTAAATTACTTTCTCCGGTCCAAAATAAGTGATTTTTTTGGATGTTTTCACACATATTAAGAAATCCACCTTTTAGTATTAATTAGCAATATAATTGACCGTCGTAAAATTTACTATCTCACATAAATACTCCTAACATATATTCCAACATTATTTACTCCAAAGACAATGTAGGAAAAAAATAATTAACTCATTCTTGAAATTTGAAAAAATTACTTATTTTGGACCACAAGAAAAAGGCCAAAAAATCACTTATTTTGGTCCGGAGGGAGTATAAGATTTGGAGTATGAAAACGGGATAAATGTGATTAGATACATTAATTGTTTATTGTTTTTAAATGTGTAATTAATTGTTCGCAATCTCAATGCATGTTTGGTCAACAAGAGTATTCAAGTGAGTGAGATTTTTTCCAATACTTAAGTATGACTTCAAGCATTATATTTGTCTTTTCTCCATAGTTCAATGTAGATTTTTTTAGGAGAATTGAGGTCTGATCATTGTTAAATTTAACTTAAAATATTAACGACCAAAAATAAGAAAATTACATAGAATGTATTATGTTGTAGGGCTTGGAGTTGTCTAAAACTACGTGAATTCATTTAAAAAGCGTTTAATTCAATCAATTCGACATTTAAAAACGTAGATAAATTTTTGAGATTATGAAGTACTGCTACTTTCAAGGAAAAAGTTCTCACTTAGTTTGTTCAATTAGATATTATGGGATATATAATGTAATTTTTTACTTAGGTTAATGGTCGAGAATTGCATATCTGAACCATAATCCAACTAAAATTTAGTGTATTGAAAATATCCAAGCAACTACATGAAAAGTAAAGCGCAAAGAAAAATATATGGTCATGTCACTCAAAAGCAGTGGCGGAGCCATATAGATATCCCTTCGCGTGAAAAATATACTGTATAGATAGGTAAAAAAATTATATTTTTATATGTTACATATTAACTCCCTTTAGTTTCATGATATGTTTACTTTTGTATAGTTAACACCTCTTAATAAAAATTATGACCCCGTCACTGCTCAAAATAGAATAAAGAGATTGCTTTGTGCATTTCACTTATTGTAACGAATTTAATTAATCTTTCTGTGTTTTAATTTATTAAATAAAAGTATAGACAAATCTAAGGATATGAATGACGTAACATTTGGTGGACCCAAAAGATAATTGTGACATATTGTATATCACTATATATCTAAAGTCTAAACACAAGACTGGGAAATAATTTTCTATTTCAATTTATACACGAAAAGATAATATAAAAACTCTATGTTGATTACTAAAAATAGGTATGAGTAATATATGTTACTATTATAATTAAGGACACTTTTAGAATTTTTAAATTCTTTCAAAGACTATCACTTTACAGTGACATGTTTCATTTTTAAGGATTAATTATGGCAACATCTTTATGTGTCCAAATTGCAAGTAATTGTGACTTGAACAAGTTGAATATTTCTTTTTATGACAATATCAATAGATGAGTCACAGCCCACAAAAGAGAAGAAGAAAAAGGTATTAGTTGTTCTGTAGGAAGTGACCTACGAATTTTCGTTGATCTGATCTTGTATATCTATTTATTATAAAACAAAAAAGTTATATTATCAGTGTATATATTATATTCATAAATACAGGGACGGATATATATTATAAGCTATGAGTTCAGTTGAAGGCAATAGCTTTAGCTGAAAATAGGCCGTATGTTAAAAAAAATAGTTCAGTGCACGAATCATCACGCTTTCCCGGAAAAATTGCGCTACACTCCAGGAGTATTCATGTAAATGCAGAGACTTTTACTTACTTGAAAATTGTTATGGCAAAATAAATAAAAGAATTCTTCAAAAGAATATGAGTTTTTACTTGTTTAAATTAATTAGGTAATGTACCAATAAAAGGAATGGAAGATCGAAAAGGACTGATTTAGGTGCCAGTAGCTCTCTTTTCTACCTTTTGGCTGAAACATGACCTTTATATTTTCAACATATTTTGAGTACAAGTATTTGCTATCTCTCATTGAGAGTGACTGAAAACTGACCAAAGTCTACAAATTACACAATATTCTTTACCAAGTTATCTCTTATTAGGGACTGTATCGTTAAAATCAGTTCTTGATGATAATAATACATCTTAATTTCCTGCTTAATAATAATTTCGTCTTTTAGCCCAAAAAAAAAAAAAAATTATCAAGTTATCATTCTGTACATTCACGTCCCAACACATGAAAAATGTAATCATAAAATTAGAAAACGCTAAAATGTTATAATAGGCTGCTACTCTAAACTCGCCTAACTTTTACAAGCTCTTTCCCTATTTTGAACTAAAACGACATCAGCCAAGAAAATTGTTCGTAATATATTTTTAAATATATTTCTTTTTCATTTAGTAAAGGGAAGGGAACAGTGAGAATTGAATCAATAATTATTGTAATAAAGACTCCCATCAGTATCACTTTAAATTTTTGTGACAATCTACGGAAATATTACGAAAAAAAGGATTTTTTTTAAATATAAAAAAAAGGGTTTTTTATTTGTGTGCATAAGACGAGATGAATGATAAAGCAATGGGACCAAAAGGGAAAAGTCACGAAGGAATTATGCAATATCCAAAGGCATCAAGTGGGGGCAAATGGTTCTAGCAATTTAATCATCCTTTTAAAAAGCACGAGGAGAAAAACAAATTTGAAGAAAATCCAATCATTCATTTATTAGCTTATTGAAAACTCACAAAACATTCCTGGCCAAAACATCATAAGGAAGCAACAAAATTAAAGGAAAAAAAAAAACAATAAATCATCTTGTTTTCTTGAAAAGTCTTTTCACAATAACGAAACATGCCAAAATATGATGGAGAAATAAGAAATTAAAATAGGAGTAGCGAACACAGAATTTAAAGTTTATAGATTCTAAAGGAACAAGAAAACAATGTTAGGCAAAAACTTAGGATTTGAGGGTCTCACACATTAGCTATAGCTAGTGGGTGATATTTGGTGCAATGGCCCATCGTCTTGTCACTATTGCATCTTCATTAGGGTGCTACTTTACCCCATTAATTTGTCCATTTCGTTAAAGAAATCTTGCAACGTATTTTCATGTTCTCCCTTCTATGTCTCCACATAATTATCACTATGTCTATTATCGTTCTTTTATTTGACCTGAAACTGATCGATCTCGATATGAGTAGATTGAAGAGATCAGGTCTGATAGACTTGGAGGACGGAATCCAGGTATGTGACAAAAAAAACGTAGATAACTTGTGGCTATCTATATTCCGTACTTTATTATATTGTCCTATTATTATTTTTTTACATTAGAATTAGTACCATTAGGATATTATGATATCGTTAAGGCCCCCAAAAGACGACCTACAACTCGCATATGTAGCTAGGACATTAAATTCAATGAGTTTTTGCTCAAAAATAAATTGGAACATTGTTGAAAATTCGAATATTAATGTCAATAAACTTTTACTGAGTTTTGATCAGTAAATTTGTTAATAAACATGAAACACTATTTGCCGAAAATTCATTAATTAATGGATTGTGTTGAGGGCAACATGTGCAGAGGATGTGACTATAAGCATGGGTATAGTGACAAATTAAATAGTTGCATTAATGATACAAAAATTTCGTGAATATTCAAATCTTAATTGATCAATGTTGGTGGATCAAGAAACATGATTGGGATCACTTTACTCCAACAATTATGGGTTGTGAGATCTAGCAATTTTTAGCTTTTTATTATATATATATATATATATATATATATATATATATATATAAAAAAAAATATATAAATGGAGATAATGAAAATGAATATATGTCTGTGGATCCAAGATATAAAGAGTATTGCAAAAAGAACCAAAAGAAAGAAAAGAAGAGAGGGCAATAAGGAATTAAAAGTGCAAATGTCGGCAATGGGTGGCCAACCAGCCAAAGAGCATGGGATTTGGATTTAAGCGCAGAGAGGCGTGGCATTTTCTTGGCCAAGGTTGGGTGGGTAGGGTACTTGTGTTTACTACAACACTCCTCTAGGCCCCTCCACTTATAGTGATGGATCCTCTTAGTTTCGTCTTAGGAACGTAAATTTTTCGATAATAGATAATTTACCTTTTTAGTGAATGTGTTTGACATAAATTCAATAACAATAACAATATGCTCAGTAATATCTCGCACCGTAGGATCTGGATTTGACCTAAATTCATATTTACTTTAAACGTACTGATTGCTTCTGTATTTTGCAATATTAAGTCTGCATTTTACGAATGAAAATGTCGACAAATGCTTTTATTACACTCGTAATTTTAAAAGAATTAGAATTAAATATTGGAAACGTGACCATTTCTGATCATTTGGAGAAACTAACCTTTATAACGAATTTGATACATTTTCATACATTTTCTTGGCCAAGGTTGGGTGTGTTTGGCACTTGTGTTTTTATACGGTCAAAGTCGGACTAGCCTAATTTTGTATGACTGACTAAAATTGGAGTGGTAGATCAAGGCTCGCCCCCGGTTATATCGGACCATGATACATATATGGATTGGTGAGCTCGTAGATCATTGGCCAATCAAGATCGAGACCGAAACAGGAAAGAGATCGAACGAGATCGAAGAAAGCCTGCCAAGTCGAATAACAGAAAGTTGAGATATTCGTGATCGGGCAAAGATCGTGGTGAAAATCTCGGCACGTATCAACTCAGGACCGATTACTTAGCTCATCATAGGATTTACTTCCGTAATTAGAATTATACCATAAATAGGATTCCTCTACTATAAAGAGGGCCCTAATCTTCTTGTAATCAATAATCTTTTTTGACGCATATCAAAGTCATATAATACTCTTTTTAGCTAATATTCTCCTGTTCATCAGCTTTCTCTATTTTTACTTATTCTGGTATCAATTAGCTCGTGGGCGTTCTAACTCGAAGGTTGGATTCCGCCTCAACACTGGTTTGCTTTGCTCTATTATTAATTCTTAAATTTATTAATTTGTGCCAAGTGAAATCACATATCCTTAAAACGACTTATAAGTTTAATTATTATCCAATTTTATGGGTAAATAGTTTGGCACCTACCATGGGTCTAAGGATAATAGTGATTGTCTGGTACTTTCGTCACACACACTATTTTACACTTGTTCTTTGAAGTGTCTTTGATTCCAGGACCAACATGTCAAACTCCCAAGTAACACCCTCACACACAAACAATGGCCTTGGTCTTCACGGCGAGAACGAAAACATAGCTGCCCCCGGAAACAGAGTACCCCCAGTCAACCCAACGGAGTTTCGATTGTGGACCCAATCGACGTCAGCTCCGCTATTGGCATTAATGGGAATTTGGGCGTCGATCCTAAAAATAGCGTCCATAAAGATGCTAGAAAAACCGATCAGAGCGCACAGAGGAGTGAAGAAGACGGGATTAGACTTCGAACGATATTCGAAATATTGCAGACTCAACGAGCTACAATAACACAACTGCAAAATCAGAATCGAGCGCCAAGCAGGATCGAGCCTGAACCCTCACTAGAAGTTGTTCATTGAACCAAACCAATTTCGGAGAGGCCAAATGAGAATGAATCGGGGCTGAACCCGCTATTATGAAGATGCTCAAAGAACTCACAAAACGGATCGAATCGTGGGAGAAGAAGATTGAGGAAAACGAGACAAGAGTAGAAGCGTACAACTTCCGAGTTGATCAAATTCGAGGCCACCACCGATATTGGAAGGAATAGATTCTAAAAAGTTAGTGCAAAGACCATTCTCCCCTAATGTGGCTCCGTATCCAATCCCCAAGAAGTTCAGTATGCCCTAAATTCTCACGTATAACTGTACGACCAATCCGAATGAACATGTCACCTCGTATACGTGCGCTATCAAAGGAAATGACTTGGAAAATAACGAAATTGAATCCGTACTCCTGAAGAAGTTCGGGGAGACTCTATCAAAGGGTGACTTAACATAGTATCATAACTTACCCCCTAATTCTATTGATTCGTTTGCTATGCTTGCATATTCTTTTGTAAAGGCACACGCCGGAGCCATTGCAACGAGGAAGTCGGACCATTTCAAAGTAAGGAAAAAAGATAAAGAGATGCTCGGGGAACTCGTGTATCGGTTCCAAGCAGATAGAATGGACTTGCCCCCGGTCACCGATGACTGGGTTGTTCAAGCTTTCACTTAAGATCTCAACACTCGAAGTTCCATGGCTTCTTAGAATTTGAATCAAAGTTTAAACGAATACCCCGATGTCACTTGGGCCGACGTACATAATCGATATCAGTCGAAGATTATAGTCGAGGATGATCAACTAGGGACTCCTTCAGGGTCCGTTTATCCTAGCATGCCCATGCATAGGATCAAAAGGGACATCGATCGAGAGCCGAGGTCGAATAGATATTGATGTCAACCGTACAACGGAGACCGTAGAGGCAGCGGGTCTGGGCGAAGCTTCGCAAGAAATGAGACAAAAAATGACCGAGGTCAAAATTCACAGGGGCTTGGTGCCAAGGAAGATCACTTTAAATATCCAAAATTCGAATGAAGGTACGACACCATTCTAATTCTTTCTGTTTTTTTGACTAACACGTGCAGGCTATCAAAAGGATTGGCATGAAGCTTTGGATCTTAAAGTACGTGTTGCACTCTTTTTCCCTTAGACCGATTTTTGTCCCAAATGGGTTTTTCCGGCGAGGCTTTTAACGAGGCAACCATTGCTCGTCCTAACTTAGAGCAATTCAGCAGTATGTTACCTACAATAAGCCTCGAGTACTAGGGGAATTACCCTCGAATGTCTACTTTGTTGCAAGGAAATAATTCGTGACAGTGGGGTCTCTGTAGGAAAATGTTTTTAGGTTCAAACAGTCAAATGTACCATACCCATATAGGTTACTCGAACCCTAACATCAAACATGCACGCATGTATAATCATCTATTGAGAGAAGTATTTTTCCTTGCCGATATCTCATGCCTTTAGAAAAATTTCCTAATTCGTATTCTTAATCTATTGTGTAAACAGGCTTAAGGGCCGATCATGACGGAAGTTCGAACAACTAACCCCACGCTTGAGTACTTCCGTCCGACAAAAAAATGAAATCGAACTACTAAAATTTCGAGACCATAAGACCTTAAAGGCGACCCTTTATTTTACAGGCCATGACTACCCCACTCGGGGACTGACACTTCGGGTAAGTTCGAAGTGAAACGAAAAATAGGCCCAAGAGGCAAGTTCCGAACTAAAGAGGCTACTGCCAAATTAATGTGAATCAGAGACGTACGAAATTCGTAACAAATACAAAGGCCTAAGGGCTACTTCTACTTCGAGTTCGAGCAAGTCCTCACTCGATCATAAAAGCCCTTGCTATCTTAACCCAAGTTCGAGCAAACTCTCACTCGGGGACTATATATAAATCCTAAGAGTTACTTCTACTTTGAGTTTGAGCAAGTCTTCACTCGATCAAATAAGCTCAAGTGCTATATTAACCCGAGTTCAAGCAAACTCTCACTCGGGGACTATCTATAAAGTCTAAGGGCTAACTTTACTTCGAGTTCGAGCAAATCCTCACTCGAGTATAATGCCTTATGCCTAAGGGCAAACTTTACTTGAGTTCGAGCAAATACTCACTCGATGATAAATCCTAAGGTCTAACTTCACTTCGAGCTCGAGCAAGAGCTCACTCGATCATAAAAGCCCAAGGGCTATCTCAACCCGAGTTCGAGAAAACTCTCACTCGGGGACTATCTATAAAGCCTATAAGGGCTAACTTTACTTCGAGTTCGAGCAAATCCTCACTCGACTATAAAGCCTAAGGGCTTACTTTACTTCGAGTTCGAACAAATCCTCACTCGACTATAAAGCCTAAGGGCTAACTTCACTTCGAGTTCGAGCATGTCCTCACTCGATCATAAAAGCTCAAGGGCTATCTTAACCCGAGTTCGAACAAACTCTCACTCGGGAACTATCTATAAAGCCTAAGACTAACTTTAGTACGAGTTCGAGCAAATCCTCACTTGACTATAAAGCCTAAGGGCTAACTTCACTTCGAGTTCGAGCAAGTCTTCACTCGATCATAAAAGCCCAAGGGCTATCTTAATTTGAGTTCGAACAAACTCTCACTCAGAGACTATCTTTAAAGCCTAAGGACTAACTTTACTTCAAGTTTGAGCAAATCCTCACTCGGCTGTTAAGCCTAATAGCTACTCAAACTCTAGTTCAAATGGCCACTCGTCGTCACGCATATCAAAGCCATATAATACTCTTTTTAGCTTATATTCTCTTGTTCATTAGCTTGCTCTATTTTACTTATTCTGGCATCAATTAGCTCGGGGCCGTTCTAACTCGAGGGTTGGATTCCGTCTCAATACTGGTTTGCTTTGCTCTATTATTAATTTTTACATTCATCAATTTGTGCCAAGTGAAATCACATATCCTTAAAATCACTTATAAGTTTAATTGTTATCCGATTTTAAGGGTAAATATATATAAAAGAAAATTTTAAGATAGAGGAAGTATAAAGGAAACCTTCATCCTCAAACCATGTCTTACAATGCCAAGACATGATGTCCCACGAAAGAATGGTATTACTTTGCAAGAATAGATATATAGAGAGCCTTATTATACATATATACACATACGATTAGTATTATTTTGTCCAATATAAATCAGACGAGTGTCTCTCTAAAAGATACTCCTGCATAGGCAAATTCAGTATTTTGATTTGATGAGTTCAATCTATAAAAAAATTAACATTTAATTACTTTTAATATTATGGGTTCAGATAATAATTATGTATATTTTAATAATTTTTATGTATATATTTACATATTAAAAATACTGAATACAGATGAAATACAGATGAACCCGTAATGGAAAAACTACATTCGCCTCGGCCCACCACCACCCACCTCCGACCAGTTGGAAGGAAGCACCCACTCTCCTGCTCAGACTCATCACATTTTCTTCACTAATCTCCAAATTTCCCACTCAACTCTGTTCCCCTCTTCTGTTTCTTCCTTTGTCTTTCTGTGATTCTGTCGTTTGGTTAAATAAATTTTTCGGAATAGAGTTCAAAATGCCCCTAACTTATTGAAAAGGGTTTAAAAATACCCTCCATCCATCTATTGGGCTAAAGATATCCTTCCATCAACCTTTTTGCTTCACTTATACCCTTTGACCGTTTGGTCAATGCTAAATTATTACGTATTTTTTTTGTAAAACTTAAAAAACATTATTTTGCAAAATAGTTTTGTTTTTTTAAACTAATGAACCAAATAGTCCACTAATTTAGTAAATTCTTCTTCTTTTTTCAGTTTATACAAATATTAATTCAGTTTTTACAAAAAAATACTTTTTTTTTTCAATTTTTAAAGCATTTGTTTTTTGGGTAAAAACTGAAAAATATTTGTAAAAACAGAAAACAATCTTTTTAATAAAATATTTTTGATTTTTAAAAATTGAAAAAATTATTTTCAACAGAATATTATCATTTTAAAAAAATATATTTTTACTTTAAAAAAAATCTGAAAAACGAAATGCTTTAAAAAACTAAAAAAAAAATGAAAAAGGAATATTTTCAAAAACGAAAATATTTTGTTGAAAATATTTTTTTCAGTTTTTTAAAAAATAAAATATTTTATTAGAAATATTGGTTTTCTATTTTTAGAACTTTTTCCAGTTTTTAATAAAAAAATACTTTAAAAAAATTTAAAAAAATATTTTTTTGTAAAAACTGAAAAAAAGACTTTACTAAATTAGTGGACTATTGGGTTCATTAGTTTAAAAACAAAACTATTTTGCAATATAATTTTTTTTAAGTTTTACAAAAAAAAAAAACTAATTTAGCATTGACCTAACGGTCAAAGGGCATAAGTGAACAAAAATGATTGGTAGAGAGGTATTTTTAGCCTAATAGGTGGATGGAGGGGTATTTTTAGCCAAATAGGTAGATGAAGGGTATTTTTAAACCTTTGTCAATAGATTAAGGGCATTTTGAACCCTTTTCCGTAAAACTTTTTTAGAATGATGGTTTGAGTGTTGGTTTTCTTTTCTTTATTTTTTCCAGCAAAAAATGCTTTTCAGAAAATTATTTGAAAACGTTAGCAAATCTTCTTAAACCAATAACCAACAAATAAGTCTTTTTTTTTTAAATTCAAAAAGCTATTTTGCTCCAAAAAGTTTTCCAAACTTTAACACTCAAAAAAAAGCCTTTCTATATTTTTCAAAAAAAGTCTGAGTAAAAGCCCAAGAGACTAAATGGGGATCTCGTTCGGAGGTCGGGAGCCGAGTCTGGATATCAAAAATCAATAAAACGGAAACACTCTGGAAAAATTGCACTGGGCGGCGCGGCAGTGTATTTCTGCTGCTGCCCGTCAGAACCTGCTCTCTGAACTTCTCCACAAGCGCCCCGCATGGGAGTGAATTCGCGAGAATCATTAGAACAGTAGATTAAACTAGAGTTAATCCCAACTAACTATCTTGCACCTATCCTGTCAAACCTTCATTCCTCACATTTATAAAAAAAATCACTAATTCCTTCTTGTCAATTGTCAATTGCTTTATTTTAGTAGTTAAACGTAATATAATCATTACAAATCAAATTTTGATCATCTTGAACAGTGTTAAGCTAGAAATTACTTGATCATTTTCTAAGTCCAAACCTAGTGGAGATGATTAATTAATTATTCTATCTTTGACTAGCGAGCATCAATTTCGTGTTGTGTTTTACGCTCGTCAATCAATAAAGTAGGTCTTATGTTCAAATCTCAATATATACTAGGTGAGATATCGCAAAGAATAATCGATACGAGTAAGTTGAACCGGACACCATAGTAATCAAAATATCTTTTAGAAATTCCTAAAATAATCTCAAATACCAACAAAAAAAAATTGAAAAAATTAAGTTATGATACGTCATTAAAGCTCTAGATTGTTTTCGCTTGCATGATTGGATGTATATTGATAACCATAAATTCTTGTAGATTATAAAAAATTAGATGCGATAGTTGGAAGGAAAATATGCTTATTTTCGTATTTATGTTACATTTTAGAAAAATAATTGTATAAAGTAGTAGGACTAGCTAGGGGCTTTTTCAAAAAAATAACTAACGTAGGAGACCCACTTCCCGTTAAAGTTTTCGTCCCATCATCATTTTTTAAAGGAAATTACTTGTGTTATTATTAGTGGCTAATTAAATACTAATAAATTTTCCTAGGAGCTTAATTATAAATAGTATGCATTAATTGTTTTTATATAATAGGCAGTTAGAAATCCTTTACTTTCACAAAATTTTGTAACAGAATCCGTGACACTTTCTCTAATCGAAGTAGTAGTCTAAATAGGTTTAGTAATCGGCTAGAAATATTAACATCGGATTATTTTAATGACTCTATGCATTATGAAAGCTAATTATTGCTAGACCTATATGGAAAACAAAAAGCACCGTCATACTCTTCATTTTTATCCTTATAATAATATAAACTAGTTATTGCCCGTAAATAATATCTCAATTATAAAACTACCAGAAATCTACAAACCTTTCGTCAATACTTGAGCTCTATCTGTTATTTGTGCTAATTATGGTGATGTTTAAATGTAAAGTATTGGTTGAGTGATAGAAAACAAATTACGATTGAGGCAGGATGAACAAGATCTCTATATTCTTAATCAAAAGTTTCGGATTCGAGTTTTAAGAATAAAAAGATTGTCACGACCCGTATTTTTCATCATCGGGAGTTGTGATGACGCCTACTAACGGAACTAGGCCAGCCAAACTTTAAACATTCTCTGATAATTTCTCAACAACATAAATATACGAAAAATAATTAAATAAAAGCGGAAGACTTTAAACTTATAAAACTGAAATCAAATGCGGAAGTTGAAACACATCTCTACCCAGAGTCTGGTGTCACTAGCTCACGGACTGCTATAGAGTACTAAAAACAAGTCTGAAATAATATTACACATTGTTTGTCTCGAAACAAAGAAAACAAATTAAAACATAGAAGGGACTTCGGCCTGCGAACGCGGCTACCTCGTGAGTCCCTGGACTGAAGACAGCTCCCGGGCAATCCTACTGCTGCTGTCCAAAAGCTGCTCCTGG
>MU713904.1:62145-133838 GCA_026770625.1 Nicotiana glauca | reverse complement strand
GGATGTTGCTGTATCCTATAATCTTCTGCTGGGACGACCATGGATCCATGCTGCAAAGGCTGTGCCATCTTCACTGCGTCAGATGGTAAAGTTTGAATGGGACCGTCAAGAGTTTGTGGTCCACGGTGAAGATAATTGTTGCAATACTATCACTCCCTTTGAATAAGTCGAAGATGATAAGGGCCCATGGGTGTACCAAGTAATGGATATAGTATCGGTCGCCAAAGTTTCGGAGGGTGAGCATGTTCCTATGCCAAAGGTGGTAACTGCATCTGTGATGGTGGCCACAGAAATGTTGAAAAATGGATTTCTACCCGGAAAGGGATTGGGAGCTGCATTACAGGGTATTACACAACCAGTGTCTCTTCCTGGTAACACTGATACTTTTGGGTTGGGCTTTAAACCTACCATTGCTGATATAAGGAGAGCTTAGAATTTGAAGAAAAAAGTGTGGACCCTCCCTAAACCTATCCCTCGCCTTTCTCGTTCTTTCGTCCGGTCTGGTACTAAAAGGCGCCCGGCAATAGTAATGCCCAGCTTGGCAGAGATAAAGCCCGAAAGGGAATTTATTGAAAGATTTGAAAAGTTGTTCGAAGAAGTGGATGTGGTAGAAGCAGATGAGGGTACAAGCAGAATTGATGTCCAGTTCGTGGGATCTCAGGCCAATCTGAACAACTAGGAAGCTATTCCTCTTCCAACTCGGAGGGAGTTGTGGTAGTTAGTTTTTGATTTGCTTTTTGAGTATTAAATCTGTTTTATTTCAAGATTGTAATTCAGATTTCTATGTTCTGTCCAATTGGATGAGTCAAACCTTGTTTTCTTTCGAATTTCAATGAAATGCAATTTCTTTCTCTCTCCATTCCTGATAGCCTTTATTTTGTCTTTCTTTTCTTTTTCTTGTACAGTCCATTTTATGTTGATTTCAATGATGTGTCATACATGAGGAATTCCCAGTCTATTCTTGATAATCAAATAGTAATACAAGAAATTGAATGTGATAATGAAGTGGAGTATGATGATGAGGAAGCGTTGGAAGAAATTAGTAAAGAGTTGAGTCAATATGAGGAAAAATCCAAACCTAATTTGAATGATACAGAAGCAATCAATCTGGGGGATCAGGAAAATGTTTGGAAAACAAAAATAAGTGTCCATTTGGAAGCCTCACTCAGGGAAGAGTTGATCAAGTTGTTTGAATATAAGGATATCTTTGCATGGTCGTACGATGATATGCCAGGTGTGAGTACTGATCTGGTGGTCCATAAATTGCCTACTTATTCGGAATGCCCGCCTGTCAAGCAAAAGCTGAGAAAATTCAAGACAGACATCAGTGTTAAAACAAAAGAGGAAGTCAATAAGTAGTTTGAGGCAAAATTTATACGGGTTACCAAATATCCCACCTGGTTAGCCAATGTTGTGCCTGTTCCAAAGAAAGATGGAAAGACTAGGGTATGCGTGGATTATCGGGATCTTAACAAGGCAAGTCCAAAAGACAATTTTCCATTGCCAAACATCCACATACTGATTGACAATTGTGCCAAACATGAGATCAGCTCTTTCATGGATTGTTATGCGGGTTACCACCAGATTCTAATGGATGAGGAATATGCTAAAAAGACTGCATTTATCACACCTTTGGGAACATACTGTTACAGGGTGATGCCATTTGGATTGAAAAATGCAGGGGCAACATACATGAGGGCGATGACTACTCTATTACATGATATGATACATCGGGAGATTGAAGTTTACGTGGATGATGTAATTATCAAGTCCAGAAAGCAGTGTGATCATGTTAAAGACCTGAGGAAGTTTTCCTAGAGGCTTCGCAAATACAATCTCAAGCTCAATCCAGCAAAATATGCTTTTGGGGTGCCATCAGGGAAGTTATTGGGATTTGTGGTGAGTCGACGTGGTATTGAGTTGGACCCATCTAAAATCAAAGCCATTCAGGAATTGCCTCCGCCGAAGAGCAAGAAAGAAGTAATGAGTCTGCTCGGCATGTTGAATTATATCAGCAGGTTTATTGCTCAGCTTACGTCAACGTGTGAGCCTATTTTTAAACTATTAAAGAAAGATGCTGCAATTAAATGGATAGATGAGTATCAAGCTGCATTTGACAAAATCAAAGAGTATTTGGCCAATCCACCTGTATTGGTTCCGCCCGAGCCAGAAAGACCTCTGATCCTTTATTTGACTGTATTGGACAATTCTTTTGGTTGTGTACTGGGGCAGCATGATGTTACGGGGAAGAAAGAGCAAGCAATTTACTACCTCAGCAAGAAATTCACATCTTATGAGGTAAAATACACTCAATTGGAACGGACGTGTTGTGCTTTGACATGGGTGTCACAGAAGTTGAAACATTATTTGTCAACCTATACCACTTATCTCATTTCCCGGTTGGATCCATTGAAGTACATCTTTCAGAAGCCCATTCCCACAGGGAGGCTCGCCAAATGGCAAATCTTGCTCACAGAATTTGATATTGTTTATGTAACTCGCACTGCATGAAAGCACAAGCAGTTGCCGATAACCTAGCGGAGAATCCAGTTGATGATGAATATAAACCGTTGAAAACATATTTTCCTGATGAGGAAGAAATGTACATTGATGAGCTGGAACAAGGTGGAAAGTCTGGCTGGAAGCTATTCTTTGACGGGTCTGCTAATAACAAAAGCGTCAGAATAGGGGCAGTACTTATTTCAGAGACGGGTCAACATTATCCTGTCACAGCTCAGCTCCGTTTCTTTTGAACCAACAATATGGCTGAGTATGAAACATGTATTTTGGGTTTGAAAATGGCTATAGATATGGGTGTCCAAGAGGTCTTGGTCATGGGTGACTCAGATCTCTTGGTATATCAAATTCAAGGAGAATGGGAAACTCGGGATTTACAACTCATACCGTACCGGCAGTGTCTACATAAACTATGTCAGCGATTTCAGTCCATAGAATTTAGGCACATTCCGAGAATCCACAATGAGATTGCAGATGCTTTGGCCACTCTGGCATCAATGCTACATCATTCGGACAAGGCTTATGTGGACCCATTACAAATTCAGGTCCGAGATCAACATGCTTATTGTAATACGGTAGAAGAGGAACTTGATGGTGAGCCGTGATTCCATGATATTAAAGAGTACCTCAGAATGGGGGTATATCCGGCACAGGCCACGGGGGATCAAAAGAGAGCTATCAGACGATTGGCAAGTGGATTTTTCTTTAGTGGAGGGGTTTTGTACAAAAGAACCCCAGACCTTGGTTTGTTGAGGTGTATGGATGCAAAGCAAGCTACAACGATTATGGCCGAGGTACATGCACGAGTCTGTGGGCCACATATGAGTGGGTATGTGCTAGCAAAGAAAATTCTCAGAGTGGGATATTATTGGCTTACTATGGAGCGAGACTGTATCAGATTTGTGCGCAAATGTCATCAATTCCAGGTACATGGAGATTTGATCCATTCTCTACCATATGAGTTGCATACGATGTCGGCACCGTGGCCCTTCATTGCTTAGGGTATGGATATCATCAGGCCGGTCGAGCCAGTAACATCTAATGGGCACAGATTTATTCTGGTTGCCATTGATTATTTTACTAAATGGGTTGAAGCGAAGACATTCAAGCCGGTAACCAAGAAAGTAGTGGTTGATTTTGTACATACAAACAACATTTGCCGGTTTGAGATTTCGAAGGTGATTATCACAGATAATGGGGCAAATCTTAATAGTCATTTGATGGCAGAGACGTGTCAAAAGTTAAAATTACGCATCGCAATTCCACACCATATTGTCCTAAGGCGAATGGAGCAGTTGAAGCAGCCAATAAGAATATTAAGAAGATTCTTCAGAAAATGGTAGAAGGATCGAGGCAGTGGCACGAGAAATTACCATTTGCTTTGCTGGGATATCACACTACTGTTCGCACTTCAGTAGGCGCAACTCCTTACTCATTGGTATATGGCACGGAAGCAGTAATACCCGTATTAATTGAAATACCCTCCCTTCGAATCATTGCGGAGGCAGAAATTGATGATGATGAATGGGTCAAAGCCCGGCTGGAACAATTGAGCTTGATTGATGAGAAAAGACTGGCAGCAGTATGTCATGGGCAATTATATCAACAGAGAATGGCCAGAGCTTATAATAAGAAGGTGCGTCCACGAAAATTTGAAGTCGGACAGTTGGTATTGAGGCGCATCTTACCTCATTGGGCAGAAGCAAAAGGAAAGTTTGCTCCTAACTGGCAGAGACCATTTGTTGTATCGCGAGTGTTTTCCAACGTAGCATTATATCTAACAGATGTGGAAGGAAAATGTGTAGAAATGACTATCAATTCTAACGCAGTCAAGAGATATTATGTATGATTTCTTTATCTTTATGTATCTGATTGTATTTGACATATTTTTGAAATTGAAATGATGAAGGCATTTTATTTCGCTATCCAAACACTTTATCCACTGCAATTCCTTTAAGCCTTACTATATTTTCTTTCATATCCCTCTTTCGGAATCAATAACAAAATCAAGGACTGATTGGGGAAATCAATTGAAAAAAAGGAAAAGAAAAAGAAAAGAAAGATGAAAAAGAAAAGAAAAGAGAAGAAAAGAAAAGAAAAGAAAAGAAAAAAAAAGAAGAAAAATGGAAGAAAGGAAACATCGAAACAATGAAGCGATTTTATGTCCGAACTACGTTTTGACTTGATCCCGAAAGGGTACGTAGGCAGCCTCACTGAGGTTCAGTCACAACCAAAGAAAAGTTCGAGAATCCCCAAGATTGGAAACTGGGGCAAAAGTTATGGTTGTTCTAAGAAATATGATTCCGAAAGTTGTAATTTTTGAACCCACATTGGAATATTTTGAGCCTTTATACCTTTCTTTCTAAACCCATCCAAAAGCCACATGGTCCAAAGAAAGACCTTCTGATCAGTTTTAAGAAATGGAAATACAAGCAGGTAAGGTGAATCATGTTGCGGACAACACTCGGGTATCAGAATATCAAAATGAAAATGAGAGAGTCTTATTGATGAAAACCCTCACGGGCACCGTAAGGCGATGTGAGTTGAGAGACTGAAAATGAGAGAGTCTTATTGGTGAAAACCCTCACGGGCACCGTAAGGCGAAAATGAGTCTCCAAAGCGAGCAAATGAAAGAAGGTTGTGATTGAAAGGCGGAAAAACAAGCAAGGTTTGGGTTTCGGTGAATATCGGTTTGTGAAATACGGAGCATCAAATGTGGCAATTGACAGTTGTTTGGTTGGACAGACTAGGTCAGTTAATCCAAAATGCATGGCATGATCAATGGAATCCACCTTCCCACTCAGATAAGTCCCATCATCTTTTTCTTTTCAGAGTATTTCTATCCTCAAAATTTTGAGGTCATTGCATTTCATTTTTCTTGAAATTTGTCTATAGGTCATTTGTAGTCAAAGCTAACTATCAGTTTTCCAGTTGTACGTCACAATGAGATCGGGATTTATTAAAGACATTGGAAACAAGAAAGACTAATGATAGTCAGATATTTGGAGAAAAGAACAAAATTCACAAGAAAGGGAAAGGAAACATTGAGACAGTGACATGAGAAAAACATTTTGGGTCATCAGGATCAGAAAGTTGGAAAGATAGCTGGGAAATCACAGTTAGACAAAACAAGTTCAAAGAAGCAAATCGGAGCAAGTTCAGAAGCAGGAGCATGGTCAACAAGAATGCCAGCAACTAACCACCATTTTATACTAATAATTATTTTTGATTAGAACAGGGATAAAATATTCAAATTCTTACTAATCACTTCAAAAAGGAATGTAACCAATGTGGACAACATGGGAACACAGAAAGTTTCGGTAGTCAGGCACCCACCTGTAGAACAAGGGAGGACAGTTCAAGTTTTAAGGAAAAGCAGCAATGTTCGAAGGAATCTATTTTAGGGTTTCAGCAGTTAGGCACCCACCTGGAAAACAAGGGAAGTATAATTCCAAATCTAGCTTTCAATTTGTATATTTGATAATATGCTGTACCCAGCCACCAGACTGGGGTAGAAAGTTTTCTTGGTTAAGCAGGCGCCCACCTGAAGAACAAGGGAATATATATTTCAAATTTAGCAAGCAGGCGCCCACCTGAAGAACAAGGGAATATCTTTTCAAATGCAGTAAGCAGGCACCTACCTGGAAAACAAGGGAAGCATAATCTAAATTCTAAATTTGAATTGTAACATCTGATAACATGATATGCCTAATCACCATACTAGGGCAGAAAATTTTCTTCGTTTGTCTATTTTTGTAAGCAGGCGCCCACTGGAGAACGAGGGAATACTTTTCAAGTTCAGCAATCAGGATCCCACCTGGAGAATAAGGGAATACTTTTCAAGTTCAGCAATCAGGAGCCCACCTGGAAAACAAGGGAATACATTTAAAGTTTCAGCAGTCAGGCGCCCACCTGGAGAACAAGGGAAGTAAATTCAATTTTAACTGTCAGTTTTAATATTCGATAACATGTTGCACCTAGTTACCAAACTGGGGCAGAAATTTTTCTTTGTTTTGTTTGTTTTGTCGTACGCTGGAGCCCACCTGGAGAACAAAGGGAATAAATTTTAAAAGGAATTGCAAGCAGGAGCTCACCTGAAGAACAAGGGAATATCTTTTCAAATGCAATAAGTAGGAGCCCACCTGGAAAATGGACACACATTGAAGTAATCAAACATCATCGAGACAACGACAAGAATGCCGTTGGAAGAACACAAGATACAAGTTCAAGGAAACACAAGAACAAGCTGGAAGACATAGATAAGATTTTTGTAACTCCTAATTCATAGACCATAGGCTAGTCTTTTATTTTTACCATGATGTAATAAGGGGTCAGTCACCAGTAATAGCGGTAACAACAGCAACAACGGTGAGATCATAGTCCCTGATAGTCCCAACTACCATACATTCCTGAACTACACTGACCTGATTCTTGTTTAGCCCAGGATATGTAGGTAGCCTCTAAAGTAGGGTGCGGTCAAAAATTTTCAAAACGCTTCACAACGGAATACTCGAACAGGTAAAAATCGCTCATATTTGCTCACTTATCTTTGCACGAAAACTCTTTATGTTTCCGAGCAAAGAGGGGCAGTTGTGAGCACGTGATTTTTACCCTATATATGAGTTTATTCCCATAAAATTCAGACAAAAGATTTTCTTTATTTTTGTAGTTTCTGTGAGTTTTGTGATAATTGTTTTGTTTGTTATTCGTACATGTTAAGTCGTAAAAATACAAAATATGCATTTAGGATTTTATTTCATTCTTAATATTAATTAGATAGCAATTTGTTTTAGGACATAAATTAAAGAAAATGACAAAAATGGTCTTTGCATTTATTTTTTGATTTTAAATAATGTTTTAGAATGTTAAAAATAAAAGACAAAGAAATACAAAAAGAGAAGAAAATACAGAAAAATGTATAAAGGAAATAAATGCAAAATACAAAAATACAAGAAAGGAAAACAAAATACATAAATACATTGGGCCAAATCAGTGGCCCAAAAAACCAAAATCCTTAAAAAAAAATAATTGATCCAGGCCCAAATATACATCACCGCCTGAGACCAAAACCAAACGACACCATTTTAAAATAATGAATCTGAGTCGTTGAAGTCTTTGATCAAACGGCCAGATATGCTGGCCATATACTAAATCAAAGGACGACTTTTTAAAGCAACAGATCTTGGCCATTCAATTATATAATCTAACGGATAGAAATAAATCGTTACTAATTTAAACGGTGTCGTGTAAAGTAACAATAGATCTCATCCGTTCATTTACTTAATCCAACGGTTCACAATGGTCCTAAGGTTTTAAATAAACAAAAATGTATTACACCATTCATTTCATATCACTCCCTCTAAACCTAAACCCTAGCCGCCCCTTCTTCCCCCTTCTCCTCTCACTTACCCCGCCGGAACCCTACCGGCGGGAAACACAACTAACGCCGATGAATCCACCATTAAAACCACAGGAAGGTCTTGACCTCCTCTTCCACCCCCCGTAACCAGTTTTCTTCGAAACTAACCAGAACCCCTCGAATATTCATTCAAGTGTCGCCGGAATCCTACTCCACCGAACACGAGGTTTGATTTTGTCTCCACCTTTAACACCCTAGAATCCCCTAGGCCTCCTCTTTCCATTCCTCTAAGTCTTTTCCTTCGAATAGGCCCAAATCTCTTTGAATATAAATTTTAGTGTCGCCAGAATCCCACGCCGGCGAACACCATTACTTCAAAACCATCCCATAACATTCCTTAAACACCCCAGCCATTATTCTAAGAGTCTTTTCACCGACAGAAGACTCGAAGGTTTGCCTGAAGTTAAGGATCCAAGAAAATGATATCCAAGGTTTTGAAAACCCTGGAAAATTAAGAAAAATGAAGAAAAGAAAAGAACAGAAGAAAAAAATAGAGAAAAAGATAATAATAAATCCCCAAAATTTCGGACCATAACATACCTAATCAGGTGTTCTCTTATGAAAAACACTTGGCTACGTATGTTACGGGTCAGAATTTTGGATAATTGGGATTCCAAAGGCTGGCTGTATTTCTTGATTCAGTGAGTTTTCTTTCTTTTCTTCCTTATTTTTATGCATGCATGTATGATTTTTGTCAAGTCTTTGGGGGTTAATATTCATTTCAGTTGGATTTTGACTCATTAAGTTTGGACTTTGAAAATTGGTAGTGAATTAGATTTTGGTTTTGGTAGTAAGTTCGCTGACAAATTCTTTATTACTCTTCTCGTGCTAAGATAGATATATATATATATCATGATTTCTGCTCAATAGGTAACATAGGATTGTTGTTCAATTCCACCATAATCCATATTAATTTTAGTATAGTTTAGATGTTAAAATTCTTATTTTTAATTGGTTCTGTGTTTACTATTGTCTAATTTGAATTTTCTGTTTGTATTTCTACCATTGTTACTTTGCTTTAGGTGTGTTGATTATCTGTTGCTTTGAGTTCTGATCTAAATATGATTATCAAGTTAATTTTTAGTCTAAGTTTTGTTCCTTAGTGTTGATAATTAGTTGGTTTTAATCAGTGTAGTTGGTTTAGCTTAGTTAAGAATATAATCGTTATCAATAAATACCTTAGTTAGTTGTTAAGATTGGTTATAGCTGTAGAATTAAATTACTAAAATTTGATTGAAACTAGGATGTAATTCAGATTAGTAAAAGGACATTTTAGGGTTAATGGTTAATGGTAATTGTAGAAAGGCTTCAGGGGGTATTCTGGGTAGATAAAGTGGCATAAAGACAATAAACCTTATGAAGTAGGGGTAATATAGGCAGTATAAAAAGCAATTCAATAAATATTAAATGCAAGTGAGGGCAGAATTGATATTGCAAAGGGGTAGAAATATGGTAGAATTAACTAGAACCTTCTAGATTGGGCTTTAGTGCAAATTTTAATAAAATAAATGTAGTAACTTGTTTAACAAGTTAAAAAATGAGGGACTCTTAGATAATTACCAATTTTTAATTTCCCTCCAAATTCCAACTCTATAAATAGGCAATTTCAGCCATAATTCAAGGGACTTTTGAATCCTAGAGATTTTTGAACCCTATAAGTTTTGGAAACTCCAAAAAATTTCTCCCAAAAATATCTGCTTAATTCCAGATCTGAAATTAAAATTTCAGATCCTAATTTCTTCTTCTAGATCTAAATTCCTTCTAAAAAATCCAAAAAATCAACAGAAAACTTCAAAATAGATGCTGATCCATTGAAATCCTCAGTTTAATTTCAAATTTAGTTGATTTTGAATGAGTTTGAATTCAATTGAGCTTGATTTTGAATAAATTTTGATTGCTGAAAGTTTAACAGTTTCCTGGGCTGTTTTGAGTTAAATCTGGAGTTGCTGCTGATTTCTATCCATCATTGTTGCTGAAATTGTTTGTTGCTGACTTGCTATCTTCCTTTTTGTCCTGTTTTCCAGGTATATTTCAATGTTCGAATAGTGATGAAGCTGAGTTATATGTAGGAGATCATTTTGAAGATTAATTAATAAGAAATGCATACTAGTGTTGAATTGTATGTCATTATTAGAAATTAGCATTAGTATTGCTACTATTTGAATCATTTGAGATCTGTTTTAATTGTATTAATAGATTGTGGATTGTGTACATCAGACTTTAGATGTATATGAACTGTTATCTTAAATTTGCGAACATTAGAGTTGATAGAGTGAAAAATGTTAGAAATCGCTCACTTATGTTCTGTTGAGATTGTTGATAATTTTATTTTGTATGGTAGAACTTTAAATTCAGCAGGAATTAGGACTAAAATAATCAAGCCTCATTCATGTTGTTTAGATTGAACAGGAAATCAGTAGTATATTTAGTAAACAAGTATGTTGGTATAAATGCTTGAGAAAATCAGCATGGTTGTATGTGTTCCAGGAACAAAAATGTACAAATTATGACTCCAAATCACTCTTGAACTTTGAAAGTTAGATTATGTTTGGTTTTACGTGTTTCAACAAGTTTTCTTCAATTGTTGTGCGTTTGAATTGGCAAAAAGGATTTGGTTCAATTCTTAAATAACAATTAACCATGGTGATAGTATAGAAATTAGGAAAAGAAACTAAAATTTTCAGTATTAAACTATGTTTTGACTAAGGTTGAATCAGAAATTAGTATGTTTATCTAGTTGAACTTGAAAGCCCGTTGAAATAGAACTACATGGAATTTTAGTAGGATTATGACTGTATGTGATTTTGTTATAAATCGAAACTAAAAATTATATTATAAATATGGTAACTAATCCATAAATATGAAATTGGGTTTTGAATTAGGTAGCGGGTTCAAGCTAAAAGGGTCTTCCCTTTTGTTTGAATTCGGACTTGAATTTGAAGCTCGAATTTATAATTGTAAATTAAGTGTCCTTTTTAGAGACAAAGGATGAATAGAAAATTTTAGTTTGCTTTAGGTTGACCTTTTAATAATAAAAGAGACGAGTCTCGCCAAACCAAATACAAATTGCGGGGCCCTCAAATAATTGTTATGAAAAATCTTAGATTTGGAAGGACCGTTTAGCAAATTTTACGGTATTTTCCAAAGTTAATAAGACGTAGATGCTTTAGGAACGATTTGTAATACTATTACCTTCTTAACACGGGTTCACATTTATGTGACCCAAATCCAAGTCTCAACGAAGTCGAAATGTGTTAAAAGACACGGGCGTACTGGTACGGCGTGGTCCGAGATACATTTTCACGATATTGTAATTCTTTGTAAAATTAAATAATAAAGGGGAATATTAATAAATTCACATAAAAAAGGAACATATATAGAAATCAGATAAAAACAAATACAACAGTTGAGCGACCGTGCTAAAACCACGGAGTTCGGGAGTGCCTAACACCTTCTCCCGGATTAACATAATTCCTTATCCGGATTTCTAGTTAGCGAACTGTAACAGAGTAAAATTTTTCTCGGTTCGGGATACAAACGGTGACTTGGGACACCATTAATCTCCCAAGTGGTGACTCTAAAAATAAATAAATAAATCCCGTTCCGACTGTCCTTAAATTGGAAAAACTCCTTCCTTTTATTATATCCCTTCCCGGGGTGTAGTAAAACGCTAATAGTGGTAAAATGGAGGTGTGACAACATCCCAAATGACATGACAGAGCTATAGCAACTTCCGGAATTCAAATCCAACCTTCGGATCAAAAACTCTCTATCGGACCGAAAACTTCTAAAATTCAAACTTCGGCATTTTGAGCCTAAATGAGATATGGACCTCCAAATAACATTCCGAACATGCTCCCAACCCCGAAATCACCTAACGGAGCTAACAGAACCATCAGATTTCTATTTCGAGGTTGTCTTCACACTGTTCAAAATACGGCCATTTTTAAACTCTTAAACTCTCATTTCGGGACTAAGTGTCCTAAAACACTTCGAATTATAATACCGAATGTCCCGGCGAACTAAAATAGCAGAAATGAACTTAGGGAAAGCAGTTAATGGGGGATTGGGGCATAAATTCCGAAAACGACCGGCCGGGTCGTTACACCCCTCCCAGCCGGCGGCAGCTGCTCAGGACTATATATTTCCTGCTATGCTAGAGGATGAGTAGCGTAGGTTGGAGAGATTTGGTAGGCTTCAGCCTCTGTTATTTAGTGGTGTAGAGGGTGAGGATGCCCAAGGATTTCTGGACAAGTGTTAGAGGATGCTTCGTACTGTCGGTATTCTAGAGACCAGCGGGGTCGCTTTTACCAACTATTAGTTTTAAGGACCTGCTTTCACTTGGTGGGAGGATTTTGAGAGGCGTAGGCCTGTTGGTGTAGCAGCCCTTACCTAGAAGCAGTTCTCCGTTCTCTTTCTGGAGAAGTATGTGCCACAATATCACAAAGAGAAGCTGCGTAGGCAGTTTGAGTGGTTGCGTCAGGGGAGATGACCGTGTTGTAGTATGAGTTGAGGTTTTATGAGTTGGCTCGCCATACCATCTATTTGGTTCCGACAGATCGAGAGAGGATCAGGAGGTTTGTTGATGGTCTTACTTATCAGCTCCGTATTCTTATGACCAGAGAGAGGGTATCTAGTGCTACATTCGAGGAGGTTATGGATATTTCTCGAGAGATTAAGTCTGTTCGTCGTTAGGAGTGAAAGGAGAGGAAGGACAGAGGCCTCGGGGATCTGGACGCTATAGTAGTTCTTCTACGAGGGGCCAGTTTCAGCACAGCAGAGGCCGTTCATTCAGGCCTGCTCAGTCAGCTCGCGCAGGTTATCGTGGAGCATCTTTGGGTCATGGTTATCATGGATCTCAACAGGGCCAGTCATCACTCAGCGCCCTTCCAGCTCAGAGTTCATCTCGTGCTTCCTCAGTTCAGGGCTCTTCTATGCCCAGCGTATCTGCTAGTCACTCCAATGTGAGGGGTTCCCTTCGGTCCCCTTCTTCAGCACTTGGGAGTTGTTATGAGTGTGACGAGATGGGCCACATGGGGAGGCAGTGTCCTCGTCGTGCTGCTAGTTCATCCTAGCATAGGGGTCTGTCATCGGCTTCAGCGCCAGTTGCTTCGCCACCACCCGCTCAGCCAGCTAGGGTTGAAAGTCTGCCGGCTAGGGGTCGCCCTAGAGGGGGAGGTCGATCTGGGGGTGGTCAGGCCCATTTCTATGCTCTTCTAGGCAGAACCGATGCTATTGCTTCAGATGCTGTTATTAAAAGTATTGTTTCAGTCTGCCACCGAGATTCCTCTATATTATTTGATCTCGGATCCACTTTTTCTTATGTGTCATCATACTTTGCTCGTTATTTGGGTATGCCCCATGATTTTTTTGCTTTACCTATTCACGTATCTACCCCGGTAGGCGATAGTGTTATTGTAGAACGTGTGTACCGATCGTGTGTGGTGACTATTGGGGGTCTGGAGACCCGAGTTGATCTTTTATTATTGAGCATGGTGGATTTCAATATCATTCTGGGCATTGATTGGCTATCTCCGTGTCGTGCTATTCTAGACTGTCATGCTAAGACAGTCACATTGTCTTTACCGGGTGTGCCATGGATAGAGTGGCGAGGTGTGACTGATTATGTTCCTAGTAGACTGATCTCTTTCTTAAAGGCCCAGCATATGGTTGGGAAGGGTTGTCTCTCGTATCTTGTCTTTGTGAGGATGTCAGAGCTGAGGCTCCCAGTATTGATTCTGTTCCAGTTGTGAGGGACTTCCCTGATGTATTTCATGCAGACCTGCCGGGCATGTGGGATATTAATTTTGGTATTAACCTGGTGCTTGGAACTCAGTCCATTTCTATTCTGCAGTATCGTATGGCACCAGTGGAATTGAAAAAGTTAAAGGAGCAACTTCAAGAACTCCTAGATAAGGGGTTCATCCGGCCTAGTGTGTCACCTTGGGATGCACCGGTTCTGTTTGTGAAGAAGAAGGATGTCACAATGAGAATGTGCATTGATTATAGGCAATTGAACAAGGTAACAATTAAGAACAAGTATCCTTTGCCTCACATTGATGATTTATTCGATCAGCTTCAGGGAGCGATGGTGTTCTCCAAGATTGATCTTAATTCAAGTTATCACCTGTTGAAAATCAAGGATTCGAATATTCTTAAGACGGCCTTCAGGACCAAATATGGTCATTAGGAGTTCCTGGTTATGTCTTTTGGGCTAACTAATGCCCCAACAGCGTTCATGCATTTGATGAACAACGTGTTCTGGCCTTATCTTGACTCATTTGTCATAGTCTTCATTGATGATATTCTGGTGTATTCGCGTAGTCAGGAGGATCACGCAGAGCTTTTGAGGGTTGTGTTGTAGAGATTAAGGGAGGAGAAGCTTTATGCAAAGTTCTCCAAGTGTGAGTTTTGGCTCGAGTTAGTGGCATTCTTGGGGAATGTGGTATCCAGTAATGGTATACATATTGATCTAAAGAAGATAGAGGCGGTGCAGAGTTGGCCCAGACCGTCCTTAGCCACATAGATTCACAATTTTCTTGGTTTGGTAGGCTATTATCGTTGGTTTGGTAGGCAATTATCATTGGTTTGTTCAGGGATTCTCATCTATCGCATCGCCCTTGACCAAGTTGACTCAGAAGGGTGCTTCATTTGTATGGTCGGACGAGTGTGAGGAGAGCTTTCAGAAGCTCAAGACAGCTTTGACCAAAGCTCCATTGTTGGTTTTTCCATCAACTTCAGGTTCATATACCGTGTATTGTGATGCTTCGAGAGTAGGGATTGGTTGTGTGTTGATGCATGAGGGCAGAGTTATTGCTTATGCTTCTCGACAGTTGAAGCCCATGAGAAGAACTACCCCGTTCATGATTTGGAGTTGGATACCATTGTTCATGCATTGAAGATTTGGAGGAATTACTTGTATGGCGTGTCTTGTGAGGTATTCACTGATCATCGCAGTCTTCAGCATTTGTTCAAACAAAAGGATCTTAATTTGAGGCAGCGGAGATGGTTAAAGTTGCTTAAGGATTTTGATATCACTGTATTGTACTATCCGGGAAAGGCCAATGTGGTGGCCGATTCTTTGAGCCGAAAGGTAGTGAGTATGGGGAGTTTGGCATATATTCCAGCTGGGGAGAGACCTCTTGCAGCTGATGTTCATGCCTTGGTCAATCGGTTCGTGAGGTTGGATATTTCGGAGCCCAGTCGGGTATTGGCTTGTGTGGTTTCTCGATCTTCCTTATATGATCGCATTAGAGAGCGCCGGTATGATGATGCACATTTGCTTTTCCATAGGGACATAGTTCAGCATGATGATTCTCGAGATGTGACCATTGGTGATGATGGAGTGTTGAGAATGCAAGGCCAGATTTGTGTGTCCAATGTGGATGGGCTTCGAGAGTTGATTCTGGACGAGGCCCATAGCTCACGGTATTCCATTCATCCGGGTGCCGTGAAAATGTATCAGGATTTGAGGTAGCACTATTGGTGGAGGAGAATGAAGAAAGACATTGTGGGATTTGTAGCTTGGTGTCTCAATCGTTAGCAGGTGAAATATGAACATCAGAGACCAGGTGGCTTGCTTCAACAGATGGATATTCTTGAGTGGAAGTGGGATAGGATCACTATGGACTTTGTTGTTGGACTTCCACGGACTTTAAAGAAGTTCGATGTTATTTGGGTGATTGTGGATCGGCTGACCAAGTCCGCACACTTCAGTCCTATCTATACTACTTATTCTTCAGAGCTGTTGCAGAGATATATATCCGGGAGATCATTCGGTTGCATGGTGTTCTAGTTTCCATCATTTCAGATCGGGCACTCAGTTTACATAGCAGTTTTGGAGGTCTGTGCAGCGAGAATTGGGCACTCAGGTCTGGTTGAGCACAGCTTTTCATCCTCATACGGACGGACAGTCCGACCGTACTATTCAGATACTGGAGGACATGTTGCGTGCTTGTGTTATTGACTTCGGAGGGTCATAGGATCAGTTTCTACCGCTCGTAGAGTTTGCTTATAATAACAGCTACCGGTCGAGTATTTAGATGGCTCCATATGAGGCTTGGCATAAGAGGCGGTGTAGATCTTCGATTGGTTGGTTCAAGCCCGGTGAGGCTAGGCTATTGGGACAGATTTGGTACAGGATGCGTTAGAGAAGGTGAAGGTGATTCAGGAGAGGCTCCGTACAGCACAGTCAAGTCAAAAGAGTTATGCTGATAGGAATGTTCGAGATGTGTCCTACATGGTTGGCGAGAAGGTTATATTAAAGGATTCACCCTTGAAGGGTGTTATGAGATTTGGGAAGAAAGGGAAGTTGAGTCCCCGGTTCATTGGACCTTTTGAGGTACTTAGGAGGATTGGGGAGGTGGCTTATGAGCTTGCTTTGCCACCTAGCTTGTCGAGTGTGCATCCGGTATTCATGTTTCCATGCTCCAGAAGTATATTGGGGATCCGTCTCACGTTTTGGATTTCAGCACGGTTCAGTTGGATGATGATTTGACCTATGCTATGGAGCCAGTAGCTATTTTGGGTTGTCAGGTTCGGAAGGTGAGGTTAAAGGATATAGCTTCAGTGAAGGTTCAGTAGAGAGGTCGGTCCGTGGAGGAGGCTACCTGGGAGACCGAGCAAGAGATGCAGAGCAGATATCCTCACCTATTGGAGGTTTCAGGAATGTTTCTTGACTCGTTCAAGGACGAACGTTTGTTTAAGTTGGGGAGGGTGTGACGACCCGGCCAACCATCTCATGATTTACCGCTCCGTTTTTCCTATTTCTTCTTCTTTATGCTTTGCTATCCGTGTTTTGTGGTATCGGGTTGGTCACATCGAATCCGGAATTATTTTTTGGTAAGGATTGAGACACTTAGTCTCTTTTAAGGAAGCTTCAGTTGGAAAAGTCAACCGGACGTTGAATTATGTGTTAGAGGGCTCATATGTAAGTTCTGATGGTTTAATTAGCTTCTGGAGGTGATTTGTGACTTAGGAGCGAGACCGGAATGAGTTTTGGAGGTCCGGAGTAGATTTAGGCTTGAATTGGCGAAGTTGATATTTTGGCGATTTCTGGTTGATAGACGAGATTTTGATCTAGGGGGTCAGAATGGAATTTTGAGAGTTGCAGCAGCTTCATTATGTCATTTGGGATATGTGTACAAAATTTAAGGTCATTCAGACGTGGTTTGGTTGCGTTTTTTATCAAAAGCGGAATTCGGAAGATTTTTAAAATATTAGGATTGAATCCGATGTGATTGGGTTGATTTGATGTTGTTTGAAGTGTTTTAAAGATTGGAACAAGTTTGAATAAGGTTTTAGGATATGTTAGTGCCTTTGGTTGAGGTCCCGGGGGCCTCGGGTGAGTTTCGGGTGGTCAATCGGATCATTATGGAATTTAGAAAATTGCAGAAAATCTGTTTAGCTGTTGCAGGGATTTTACCCTTCGCGTTCGCGAGTGGAGCCTCGATTTCACGAAGAGGCAGTTGAGGAAGGCAAGGAATTAAGCCTTCGCATTCGCAAGAAGGGCTTCGCATTCGCAGAGGGCTGGAAAGTGGTGCATCGCGTTCACGAGAAGGTCTTCGCGGTCGCGAAGAGGAAGTTGGGTCAGATGGGTTTGAGGTCAAATGTTCATTGCGTTCGCGGAAGGGTGAGCACGTTCGCGAAGAGTGGTTTGAGAAAGGCATCGCATTCGCGACTGTCATGTCACATTCACATATAAAAAAAGTTGGTCAACGTAAGTTTGTGCTTCGTGAACGCGAGGCTTTGACTACGTTTGCGAAGAAGGAAAGTCAGGCATGGGCATAATGTTTTTAATTCATTTTAATAGCTATTTTGGGGCTCATTTCCTCCATAGTTGGTCATTTTGGGAGCTTTTTGAAGGAGATTGAAGAGGGATTCAAGGGGAAACGTTTGGAGGCAAGATTTTTGGACTTAAAACTCGATTCTATTTTGAAATCAACCTAGAAAATCATGAAAGCTAAGCCTAAAATTTAAGAACTAGGGCTTGAGAAATTAAACTATTGATTTGGGATTTAAAGGACCATTTGGGGTCAGATTTGAGAACTTTTGGTATGTATGAACTCGTGGGGAGATAAGGAATCTATTGATGTAAAAATTTCTTAATTTCGAGACGTGCGACCGGGGGTCGGGTTTTGGTAATTTCAGGATTTGTGCCCTTTATTGATTGTTTTCACTTGGGCTTTGTTACCTTAGCATATTTTGATGCCCTCATTCTTATTTTAGATAGTTTCGTCGTGCGTGGAGGTTAATTTGAGGGGAAAAGGCATCGCGAGCTAGAGATTTAGCCGGTTCGAGGTGAGTAATGATAGTAAATTATGTTATGAGGGTTTAAAACCCTAGATTGCACATCGTAGTGCTATATTGAGGCGAGACACACGCTTGATGACGAGCGTGGGGGTCGTGTACTATCGGGGATTGTGACTTGGTCCGTCCCGGTTGATGATTTTACTGCATATTTGACTAAAACTTACTTATTATCATCATTATATAGGCTGAATGCCATATTTGTGCTTTGTGCCAACTGTTTGAACCCTTCAAAGATTTTTATTACTATTTCCTCACTATTTGACTTATTTTCTTGAACTTAGTCATATTAATTTCCACGAGGTAGTTGCTTGGCGTTCGCAGGCCCGTGTTTCTCCTTCTTTATCATTTCTATCTCTTTTCAGACATTTGTAATAGTTTATAGACTTATCAAACTTGTATTAGAATTTATAATGATCATGACTTATGACACCCTAGTTAGGGCTGTGTATGGGTATTCTTCCGCGTATTTATGTCATTATACGTATTTCGGACTTATTCTTATCCTGTTTAGCCTGTTCTTATATGCTTATTTGCTAATAACTGGAAAAATGGAAAGTGTCGGCTGGCCTTATCTTCATGAGAGGCGCCATCTCCACCGAGTTTGGGGTTAGGGTCGTGAGAGCACCGCAGCTGCGGGACCCAACCGCAGGTCTGGTTATGATAGATATCAGTAGCTTCAACTGCTTCAAACCATTTCCAATTCCTCCGACCACCATCCGAAATCATCCCGAGGTGCCCAGGACCTCAAACAAAGACACCAACAAGTCTAATAACATTGTCCAAACTTATACCAATCCTTAAAACACCTAACAACATCAAAACAACTAATCAACCACAGATTCAAGCTTAAGAACTCCAAAACTCTAATAATACGCTTTCGATCAAAAGGTCTATCAAACCTCATCCGAATGACTTGAAATTTTGCACACACATCACATTCAATACTTTGGAGCTACTCCAACTTCCGAAGTTCCATTCCGAACCATCGGATCAAAATCTCACTATCGAACCAGAAACTTTAAATTTTCGACTTTCGGCCTTTCAAGCCTAAATTAGCTACCGACCTCCAAATCACAATCCGATCACGCCCCTAAGCCCAAAATCACCAACAAAACCATCAGATTTCTATTCCGAGGCCGTCTGCACACTGTTCCGACTGCGATCCAATTTCCCACACTTAAGCTCTCATTTAGGGACTAAGTGTCCCAGAACTCTCTAAAACTCAAACAAAATATCCCGGCAAATCAAAATAGCAGAAATAAACACGAGGAAATCAGTTAATAGGGGATCGGGTTGTTAATTCTTAAGACGATCGGCCAGGTCGTCACAATACAGCTATATATATAATGTATTTTGCAAGAAAATAACACAGTAATATGAGATAAGTCATAGCTTTATACTAAAATATTCAATAACAAAGATAATAAAATTACTGTTAGTAAACTATATTTGTAAACTAATTCTAGAAAAAATAGAATAACATATAAATAGAAAATGTAAAGAAGTAAAAGTTAATCCGAGCCCACTGAACTCATAGTGTTTTCTTAAGGAATTTAATCCCCTCCTAGTACCCAAGGTTATGGATTATTTCCTCCCAGGATAGAACGAATTACACACTGGTGTACTGGTACTTCAAACCCCAGCGTTTCAGCGAACACAAAGTTTGGTAGCAAATCGCACTTACTGTTGCTTTCTTTGAAGTTAAAACAATGCAGAAGAAGGAGGAGAAACTCAGAAAATCTTATGGAAATTCTAAGAGAATAGAATTGTATTCATAGCCAAAGTTGGGCTAAAATCTGAAGAGGTGCAACTCTTTAGAATGGGTGTTTATGCAAAACGACCATAGCATAAATGCTATAACATAAATGGATATTTAATTAACAATAAAGAGGGAAAATTGAAGAGGGCAGTATAATTTTCAGTTACACAATTAAAAAATGGAAAATTGATTGGATTTAATATTAATATTAATATTTTGTTATTAAAATGAATATTTAATAATATTTCTTTTAATATTTTACTATTAACAAATAAATTTGGTCCAAAAAATTAATCAATCAATCGATCATTTGACCAAATCCAAATACGAATTTGAATCCGATGCCGAAGCCGAAGCTAAAGCCGAGCCGACGAGCAAAGATGACAACAACAACGATGGCTCGAGGCTTGCCTTCTTCTCAACTCTTTAAGAGCTAGAAGAAGAGCAATTGCTTATATACCCATAAAAGCTTCTTCCTCTTCCAATATGGGACAATGTCCCTTTGCCGGGGGGGGGGGGGGGGGGGGGAATAAAATTTCACTTAATAATTTCATTTTTCTCCATTTCCCATTCACCCAATTTTAAGCCTCATTATTCTTAAAATCCCCAACAATCCCCCACATGAATGAGGAATGGCTATATCACGAAAATATGCATGGAAAAACTGTGTGAATCGCAAACAAGGATTAATTGCATCTGGATAAGTATGTTTTCCTTTGAAATTTCCGTAGTGAACTTATGTCGGATATACTCGATCAATCGGTTGATGTGATATCTTTGAACCGTCGAACTTTGGTGTATACCTAGACAACCATAAGTCACACAACCAACCCTTAACCGTCTTTGGTTCTCATTGTTGTGTTCGTTTCAACCATGAACACCGTCTGGGTTCATAAGTGTGCAGAGAACTGGCCTTACAAAGTTCTCCTTGAAGTGGCTAACACTTCACACTTACATAGGTGATTCCTAAACGTGTTATCCCGTAGATACACTATTTGATATACCTTGTATCAAATTTTGAAATCATCAAAAACCTTAATACTTTATCCTTGGTACTGAACATTGTCTCATCACGAGAATGGACCAAACGTTTAGTTGACAATGTTGAACCATCATTAATGACTTTGTTTGATCTCCTTGAACCTAGATCTTGGGATCTCCAGTCTTCTAGGTAGAGTTACCGCCAGTATGACTTGTTCTCGGCCATAGTGCCATTCCCCTTGATAATTTCTCAAGTACCTCTCTAGTTAGGCCTTTTGCAAGTGGATCCGACACATTATCACTTGACTTTACATAGTCAATCATGATAATTCCTATAGAGAGTAATTGCCTAATGGCTTTATGTTTCATCGTATATGATGAGATTTACCATTAACGCTCCTAGCCCTTCTAATTGCCGCTTGACTATCACAATGTATGCATATTGGTTCCAACGGTTTGGGCCAAAATGGAATGTCTTCCAAGAAATTTTGGAGCCATTCAGCTTCCTCACCAATAGTGAATACATATCCATTTGTGGACTTCGAATCAATTGAAACGGTGATCCAATTTGCATCACGGTATCCCTGAATCACTACAGGATATTTAATGTAGTGCAAAGCAAAGCCCTGGGTGTGTTCTAAATATCCAAAAACATGTTTCATTGCCATCCAATGAGATTGACCTGGATTGCTCGTGTATCGACTCAATTTACTTATGGCACAAGCTGGACCATCATTGTGTACAATTCATGATGTACATTAAACATCTCAACACACGAGCATAATCAAATCGTGATATGCTTTGGCCTTTGTTTTTTGCTAATGCAAGATTCCCGTCAATTGGAGTCTTTGCAACTTTAAACCCTAAGTGCTTGAATTTTTCAAGTACTGCCTTAATATAATGAGATTGTGACAATACTAGACCTTTTGGAGTTTTATGGTTCTTAATCCCCATAATTAAATCAGGAACTCCCAAGTCTCCATATCAAACTTGCTAGTTAGCATGTGCTTAGTAGCATTTATGTTAGCAATGTCATTACTCATTATCAGGATAACATCCACATATAAGCAAACAATGACTATGTGATTTGGAACATTTTTAATGTACACACATTTATCACATTCATTTATCTTAAAACCATTTGACAATATTGTTGGGTCAAATTTCGTATTCCATTGTTTGGGTGCTTGTTTTAGTCTGTAAAAGGACTTAACAAGTCTACATACTTTTTTTTCTTTACTTGGAACCACAAACCCTTCAGGTTGTTCCATGTAGATTTCTTCCTCTAACTCTCCATTTAAGAAGGTCGTCTTAACATCCATTTGATGAATTTCAAGATCATAAACCGCAGCTAACACTACTAACATTCATATGGACGTAATTCTTGTAACGTGAGAGTATGTCTCAAAATACACAAGACCTTCTCGTTGTCTATAACCTTTGACCACAAGTCTTGCCTTATATTTGTCAATAGTTCCATCATCTTTCATTTTCCTCTTAAAGATCCATTTAGAACCCAACGGTTTATTTCCAGGAGGAATATCAACCAATTCCCATGTATGGTTATTCAATATGGATTCCATTTCACTATTGGCTACCTCTTTCCAAAAGAATGATTCCGAAGAAGACATAGCTTCTTTAAATATTTGAGGCTCATTCTCCAATAAGAAAGTCAAAAATATGGTCCAAACGAAGTAGACATTCTTTGACATTTACTACATCTTGGATCATCCTGATTAAATGTACTTTCTTTTGTTTCTTCTCGAGGTCGTTTAGATCCTTTATCAATCGACTCACATTCCTTTTTATACGGATATATATTTTCAGAGAACTCAGCATTATCTGATTCTATAACCGTATTATTATGAATATCGGGATTTTCTAATATATGAACCAGAAATCGATATGCTTTACTATTGGTCGCATATCCTATGAAAAAACAATCAACGGTTTTCGGTCCTATTTTTACCATTTTGGGTTTAGGAACTTGCACTTTTGCCAAACACCCCCACACATTAAAATAATTCAAGTTGGGCTTCCTTCCTTTCCATTTTTCATATGGAATGGATTATGTTTTTCTGTAGGGTACTCGATTTAGTATTCGGTTAGCTGTAAGAACGGCTTCCCCCCCACAAGTTCTGTGGCAAACCAGAACTTATCAACAAATGCGTTCATTATCTTCTTTAATGAACTATTCTTTCTTTCCGCAATCCCATTGGATTGGGGCGTGTAAGGAGCCGTTGTTTGATGAATAATTCCATATTCTGAACATATTTGTTCAAAAGGAAATTCATATTTACCACCCCTATGACTTCTTATAATTTTGATTTTCTTATTTAGTTGTGTTTCAACTTCATTTTTGCATTGCTTGAATGCGTCTATTACTTCATCTTTACTCTTAAGCAAGTATACATAGCAATATCGAGTACTATCATCAATAAAAGTTATGAAATACTTCTTTTTACCGCGAGATGGTATTGACTTCATATAGAAAATATCTGTGTGAATTAAGTCAAAAGGATCTGAATTCCTTTCAACTGACTTATAAGGATGTTTAATATACTTGGATTCCATACATATTTGACATTTTGATTTGTCACATTCAAATTTAGGCAATACTTCCAAATTAATTATTTTCCGCAAGGTTTTATAATTTAATATAGCGACCCGACAGGTCGTTTTAAGCTCTAGTGTGCCATTCAGCAGTTTGAGGCCATGAGCAGCTTCATTTAAGGTATTATGACTTGTACGTGTGGTCGGAATTGAATTTCGGGGAGTTCAGAGTTGATTTGGAAAGAGAATTCTCATTTCAGAAGCTTTAAGTTGAAAGAATTATCTAAGATTTTATTTTTGGATAAACGACCTTGGAATCAGGATTCGAAGGTTCTAGTATGTTCGTATGATGATTTCGGACTTGGGAGTATGTCCGGATCGAGTTTTGGAAGACCTGGGAATGTTTTGGCGCCTATTGTGGAAGTTAGCATTTTGGAGGAATTTCATAAGTTTGGGTTGAAGTGCATTTCAGGGTTATCAATGTTCGTTTGGGATTTCGAGTTTGGGAATCACTCCGTATGGTTATTCTAGAGTTGGGTGCGCGATCGAAAGTGAATTCGGAGGCTCGTAGGTCATTTTGAAGTCATTTGGCTAAATATAGAAATTTGAAGGTTTTTGAGAAGTTTGACCGAGAGTTTGACATTTCGATATCGGGGTCGGATTCCAATTTTGAAAGTTGGAGCAGGTCTGTAATATCGAATATAACTTGTGTGTAAAATTTAAGGTCAATCGGACGTGATATGACGGGTTTCGGCATCGAATGTAGAAGTTTGAAATTTCAAAGTTCATAAAGTTTGGATTGGAGTACGATTCATGATTTCGACGTTGTTTGATGTGATTTGAGGCCTCGAGTGAGTTCGTATTATATTTTGGGACATGCTGGTACAATTGGTTAAGGTCCCGAGTGCGAGCACGTGATTTTTGCTTCACGAGAACTACTCCAAAAGAAATCGAAAAATAAAATAAATATCCTTTGTGTGAAATTTTGAAAATTTGCATGACATTTTTTGGATAATTATTTGCATTTTGTCCATTGAAAGTTTATTTTATTCTTATTAATAAAAAATACATAAATATATGTTACCTGCACATTTAGGATTGAATTGTGCACTTAGGAATTAACTGAACCCTGTTTTGTGTTTAAAAGAAAGAAAATCACAAAAATATGCATTTGTTCTATTTTTGTCATTTAAATGTACCATTGTGTGATTTCATTTTTAATTAAATCTTTAGTCTTGTGTGTTAAATTGTTGTTTAGGGTTAATTAATATTATGTAGGTTAATTTTGATTTTTACGACATAATTTAGGATTTTTGGTAATTAGGAATTAAAAGAAGAAAAAGAGAAAAATAATAAAAATAAGAATGCAAGTCAGACCTGGGCCAATTTCAATTTAAAGACAAAGACTAGTCCAATGCACCTGGTCTCTCAGAGGTCCAAACCACGCCGTATAGGCATCACTGATCTGAGCCGTCCATTTCATTTGATCTAACGGCCTCAAGGCCTCCCCATCTCTCACCCCACGCCCCCATAACCAAACACCCCCCTTTACCATCATCGTCTCTCAAACACAGAGACTGAACCAAACCTCTCCCTCACCAAACCCTAGCCGCCATGGCATCCTTCCGCCTGAAACCCGGCTGCAACAACACCGCCGGTCACCAAACCAACACCCCTAAACCACTTGGCCACCCTCAATCCAAATCCGGTAACCGTTTAGCTCGAATCTTCCTGGAACTTCTCGAATCTTCAATCGAAGATCCGAGCCAAACCTAGACCCACCCCAATCCACTTCAAATTCACACCACAACACCCCCTAACCTCCCTCATTCCCTAAATGCCTTTGGTTCCGTTCGAATCTAGCTAGAAGCACTCGAACCCCAAATCGAACCTGAAGAACCCTAAAAAAAACCCAAACCCGGACCCACCCCAATCCACTTCAAATTCACACCACAACACCCCCTGACCTCCCTCATACCCTAAATGCCTTTGGTTCTGTTCGAATCTGGCTAGAAACACTCGAACCCCAAATCGAACATGAAGGACCCTAAAATAACCCAAACCTGGAATCTGTTCAAATTAATGAGGTTTTGGGTGTTAAATGGACCTTAGTCGAAGTTTTCTTAGTTGAGAACACTCGATTAAGGTCCGTTCAACCTCAAAAGGTTCGAGTTCGAGTTCAATTTGAGTTTGTCTCTTTCTGAGTTTCTCTGAGGTATTTTCCTTTCCCTTTGTTCTATTTCTGTTCTATTAATGTCTGTTTGTGTGTTTAGTTTAGTTTTAATTGCTTTTTCAATTTCGTATCAATTGTTCTGTCCATCTCCAACTAGACCTTTTATTTGGTCGATTCTTCTTCTGGTCATGGTCGAGTAAGTTATAAACTATATAGTCGATTTGATAATGTCGTCGAATAGTTAGTTTTATAAGTCCCCTGTTTTGCCCAAGGCATGAATCACCCTGTTGTTCTGTTTAACTCTGTTTGTTTGCTATCAATTACGTATATTTAATCGATTAAATGAGTGTCGTCAATTAAATTTGCTTGAAAAACTGAAGAAGCATGATAATAGGCCATTTTTATTCATTCCTATATGATTACCGGCCTGTTTCCTTTTCTGTGTTAAACTTGTATTCAAGTGAACCTGTGGATGTTCAGTTTTGATCACTTCATTGACTTTGAGTTGATCAGGATTGGTTCCCAATATGACCAACTCATTCCCTTTGGTTGATACTTTCCTGATTTTGGTCTTGACCTTCTGCTTTAAATCTATTGCCTGAACTTGATTAGGAATTGGATATAGCTGTAGTAATTTAGTTGATCAATTAGGAGTCAGGTGTTAGGGTTATAACTTATATAGGTTCTAACATCATATTAATAAGGCTTAGGGTAAAACAGTAATATACATGAGGGTCAAGGGGTAGTTTTGGGATTTTACAGGTTTGTAATTAGAACAACTTAAGGGGCTGCCAAGTGGCTAATTAGATACATTAGTTTAATTATCAGTGGGGAACCAAACAATAGGCATGGGAATGGATAGGAATACTTTAAACACCCATGACTCTTGAATGAAACAAATAGGGACAAGGCATGCTAGAGTGGGGAACAGGGAATTAAAACAAGAACAAGACATTTAGGAGTGGGGATTGAGAGGGTATGGGCAGTGAGGAACTGATGGTTTCTAGACAGACCTTAGAGGTCTGTTTTTGCCTATAAATAGAGTCATTTTTGACTAAGAAAAGGTCTAGATTTTCGAACCAAAAGTTCAGAGATAGAAAGTCTAAGTTGGCTGGATTTTTTCACATAAAAAGTCCAGAGTTTAAGAGTGCAAAGTAGGCTGGCTTTTTACCCTAAGAAGCCAAGTAATCAGAGAGTCATTTAGGCTGGAGTCTAGACATTAGGAATTCAGTAAGATAAAGAGTGAAATTTGGTTGGACTTTGACACTAAAAAGTTCAGTTAATTTTAGAGTGGAAGTGGGCTGATTTTCAATCTGAAAGAGTGAGTAGTTTGAGAGATAAAAACTGAAAAGTGAGGTCTTTCTTGGCTATAGAGAATCAAAACTGTTCCATTGTTCTTTTACTTCTGATTCACTCTGCATTTTGCCTGTGATTGTTTGGTATTGTTGGGTTATCAAATTGGTTTTGCTGAGTCTGCTATTTGGCGATCTGCTACTGCTTCATTAGGTGTACAGGAATTCTGTTGTTTTCTTTTCGAATCTGTCACTGGGTTTTCTGTTGCTGGTTATTGCTGGTTGTTGCTGTTGTATGCTACTGCCATTCTACTGATCTTCCTCTTCCTTTTGCTTTCCAACATCAGGTACACATCTGATACACTAACTATTATAAGCTAAAAATATGGAAGCATGAATACATTATGAAAGAATGGAAGTTTGAAGTCTTGATATAACCTTTTCTTTTCTTTTCATTGATTTTAGTTAGAACATGCTATATACTATTGTTATGTAAATTTCTGCCCCCTTGGTATAACTGGACAGTTGTGTAGTAATGTAGTCAATGATATTCTGTTCATTTTAGTTTGGTTATTAGTTACTATATGTTCAAACGCATGTCAAATAAAATCAGGCCAATAGACCATTTTAATTACCATGGTAGTCTAGTTTCAACATTCAATGGTTAGAAGTTAGAAATTAAACTAGACCTCTAAGTTACATCACTCCAATTGATTGATTCCCTAAAAACTTGGGTAATTTGTTTAATTAGATATCATCATTTTTACATTCCAGCATTTCAAAGTTTGAATATGTGTAGAGTAGTTTAACTAGGCCTCATATTGGAATAAGATGGCCCAAGTACAGTTTAATACTATATGTGTTGGACCTGGGCCCCTAATTGGCAAATGGACCGCCCATGTACACGTTTATATTCTGATTTAACGCTGTGTTCGGAACCCGACTATAACAACTCTTAAGCATGTAGTTTAATTAGGACCTTTTTCTTCTTTCATTTTTAGAGACGGACGAAAAATAGAAATGTAGTCACTTTAGGATGATCCTTTTAAAATAAATGAGATGAGCCTCGCCAAATAGAACGCACAAGCTGCGGGGCCTCGATAATTGGATATAATAATTGTATAGACTTCGGGATCGGCCGCTTAGTGAATTTCACGGCCTTTACCCAAAAGATAACAACACATTAGTCTCTTTATGCGCGTACTTTAAATAACCTTGCCTTCTTGAACTCGGATTCACATTTATGTGACCCAAATTCCAATCTCAACAAAGTCGAAATGTGTTGATAACCACGGGTACATTGATGTGACGTGGTGCGAGATATGCTTTCACAACATTGCAATTCTAATAATAATAATAAAAGTGGTAAAAGAGTTATAACTTGCATATAAGTGCACAATTGCTAAAATCAGATAAATAAGCCGAATGTGACAGTTGAACGACCGTGCTAGAACCACGGAACTCGGGAATGCCTAACACCTTCTCCCGGGTTAACAGAATTCCTTATCCGGATTTCTGGTTCGTAGACTGTAATATAGAGTCAATTTTTTCCTTGATTTGGGATTCAAACCGGTGACTTGGGACACCCTAAATCTCTCAAGTGGCAACTCTAACTCTTAATAATAAATCCCGTTTCGATTGTCCTTTAATTGGAAAAACTCCCTCTACTACATCCCTTAGCGGGGCGCGGGGAGCGGAAAAAGGAGATGTGACAGCTCTGGTGACTCCACTAGGGACTAAACCCAGAACCAACGGTTCAGGGTTAGAAATTCGAGCTTATAATAAATTGTTGTATTTTGGCTTTATTATCTGATATTTTCATATGATCTGTGTTTAATGTGCAAAATGATGCTTTTTACCGCTTTGATATTATTTGAAATGTATATATAAACTGGGACGAAACCCCTCTCTTCTCTCTCCTAAGGAGTGCACGCTAGTTGTGACTTCTTTCTGTTAGTGTCGTATCCCAAAAATAGAAAATTCGGAGGAGTTGCAAAATCAGATGGCCTTTTGGTTACCGGTACACAGCTCCCATCCTCGGCTTGAGTTATCCGCTAGGGTAAGCCAGGTCTAGAACAAACACCCAGGATAAACCTAGTATAACAAAACCTCATGTCGGATCCCTAGTAGGAACGCTTATTTGCATCATGTGTATTTGACTTAGGGGACTCAACACAAGGGGTTGGGTCCGTCTAGGATAAGGGGTTGGGTCCGTCTAGGACAAGCAACCTGAAACGAAAGACCATCCTGCTGCATCCTGTTTGTTTTACGAATTTATTTGTTTCAGACTGGCATGCTGACCAGCTTCTAAGAATCAATAATACGGAAAAACAAAATAACAATAACAGTGTAGAGGGATAATCACTTGTTTTAGAAAAAACCAGTATACAAATGGCGTTGAAACTCCGCCGAAATTTTTGAGAAAAATTAAATTGAAAAAGGAGAAGTATTTTTAGTTTGATTTATTTGAAAAAGAAAGGAGTTTTGTTTTCAAAATTTAAGTCTATTTTCTTTGCCCGAACTACGCATGTTTGATTCTCACCGGGTGTGAGATACGTAGGCAACCCTCATCGTGTCCAACTTCCCCTTTTTACAAAAAATAGCCAAAATGTCAAAATTTTAAATTTTCATAAACAAAGTCGGGTAATGTCGTTTATGTAAAAAATAACCAAATGTTCCCGAAAGGGATGTCGGAGGGCTAACTTTGCATAAACGGCCACTTTTGGTCATTTTTGGATTTTTGACCAGTTACCCCACACAGCCTTAAATCCTCGTCCCCAAGGCTCTAAAAGGTCGTGTTCGCAATGTCGAATTGCTATTTCAAAAAAAAAACATGAAAGAGAGTTTTAAATAAATCAGGTGATGCTGTTTCTGTCAAAAATAGCCGAATGTTCCCGAAGGGATGCCGGAAGGCTGACTTTGCATAAACAGCCACCTTTGGGTCATTTTTTAGATTTGGGCCGATTGACCCATACAGCCTTAGACTCTTCGCTCCCCGAGATGCTGAAAGGCCGTGTTCGAAAAACCAAGTCTTTCATTTCTTGAAGAAAAATAGTTAGGTCTGTTTTGAGTCAAGTAAAGTTTGCTTTTTTGCTTAAAATCACCTCAATAAATGTACAGAATGAGCACGGGTCCAAGTTTGCCGGTAAAAGTTAGGAGCAAGATCCCTTTGGAGTTACGCTTATGGTGGGAGGATTTGGAAAAGTTAGATCAAGATAAGATCAAACTGCATCTAGGGGGTATCACCAATTTGTTTAACTTCAGACCCAGGGGTGACATCATAAAAGCTTTGGTTACGTTTTGGGACCCGGACCATAATGTATTCCACTTCTCAGATTTTGAACTCACTCCAACTTTAGAAGAGATAACAGGTTACATGGACATTACTGAGGGGCTATAGCATAAATATCTGATGCTCTAAGAGCCGTCCATTCACACAAATTCATGGGCCTGTTAAAGATAAGCAAGGAATCCTGTACTCTGAGTTGGATAGGGGGTTTTCTACTCTACAATGCATATACCAGAAGTATGGGCATATAGGAGGGTTCGACGATCCAGAAAGTGGGGTTTGCAGCAGAGGGAATCGGACAAAATGGGATGGAAATAAACGGCTCGCCTTCATACTAGCATTCTTGGGCATTGTGGTGTTTCCCAGGAAGGATAGAAATATTGATTTGAAGGTGGCTGGGGTGGTCAAAGTACTGATTACCAACAACAAGAGCATGCTCGTCCCTATGATATTGTCCGAGATATACCGAGCCCTCACAACTTGTAAAGCCGGGGAAGATTTCTTTGAGGGTTGCAATTTGTTATTATATATATGGATGATCGAGAACTTGTGTTGTCAACCTCAGTGCATGAGCTATAGATCGACAGACAAAAGCTGGATTGACGAATATGACAAGAGGGTTTCAAGGCTCAGATTGCCGGAAGGGTTTGATGACTGGGCATCCTATCTCCATGCCGTCACCGCTGTACAAATAGGGTGGACATTGGGTTGGCTTCCTATTGAAGAAATTGTGTATATGCCCGCCACAGGTCCTTATTTCCTCCTGATGGGACTCTGAGGTATTCAGCCTTATGCACCTTACCAGGTGATGAGGCAATTAGGAAGGTGTCAGGTGGTATACCTAGACGAAGATCTTAGTGTTTATGCGGTTGAGGTCAGCATTGCCAATTTCATGAAGAGACCATTCAGTGTATATGGAGTGAATGCCAGTATTTGTTGGCAACTACTCAAGTGCGGGACCCATCCCAAGGTGAAGTCTCACCTACTTATCTCGCCTGGTACAAAAAGAAGGACATTACAAGAAATGGCCCAGAACAGCTAACCAAAAGGCCCCACATCTAGGATTTTGCTGAGTCATCACAAGAACCGTGGGGTTGGTTAGTAAAAGAAGAAGAATACCTTGCAAAAATCGGCAAACTGAAACAGCAGGTTTGGGAACTGGGATATGAAAATAGCTTGCAAATTGATGCTGATACAGGAGAAAAGAACAGATTGGCCTGAGAAAATAAGGCCCTGAAAGCCCAAATCCGACGAGTCAGAGTGAATGCCAACAACCAACAGAGAAGTCGGTCCGATGAAAGGCTGATAGATAGGTTGAGAAAGCAGGTCATTGAAAGCCGAGAGGGTTTGGAAAGGGCAAAAGCTAGCATAGCAAGAATTCGAGCCAGATGGGCAAAAGGCACAGTAACGCGAACCATGCACCTACGACAAGTAATGAGGGATTATAGAGGGACCATTGCTATATTGAGAGAAGCAAAAGAGCGGGTCCTTAAACAAGTCCGAGATGCCAGAACAGATAGGAAACGCTGCTATGACCTGATGGCACGAATGGAAGAACAGATGGATAAATTCCAGGACCAACTCGCTAACAATGCTCAAGTGCTGGGAGCCAGGAACCAACAAATAGAGTAGCTGCTCATGGAAAGGGACAAGATCAGGGGAAGAATCAAAGAGATTGGGCACTACATCACCATGAGGTGCCTAGCATGTGAGGAAATGCCCCGTACTACCCTTTTTGCTTCAGTCACGGGTTATGTCCACCAGATCATGGAAGAATTGAAGGGTCTGCAAAGGGGTCTTGCACCAAAGCCCGCGGCAAGGCCGAACAACGTCCCGCGGGCACAAAAATTTAAAGCTCTGAAGCATACCTAGTTGAGTCTGTATTTTCTTTATTTTTAGAGTCTGTTGTCCGTTGAAGTTTGTATTTTCCTTTTTGCATCAAAGTCTCTAGTCTGTTTCAAGTTTTCATTTCAAAAACGTTTAGCCTTGTAAATAGAATGTTTTGATAATAAAAATTGAAAAATGCAAAAAATGATGTCTTTATTTTTTACACTTGTGGGCAGAACTATGCGCGGTCTGATTCATCGGGGACATGATACGTAGGCAATACCTATAAGATTCAACCACCACTAAAAATAAAAGAGAAAAGGCAAAGTGAATAAATGAAAAGAAAAGAGAGAAAAAGAAAAAATTGAAGGTTTCAGAAATACTTCATAGAGGCACAAATAAATTAATCCGGGATGATGCATGTGGTCGGAGAAAAGACATGTTAGAAATGGTTAAATTGCCTAGGAACATTACATTCCCCAACGTGCAATTGCAATATATGTTAAACTCTAACGCTAACCAGTTTGTTGTTTTTCAGAGATTTCAAAACAGTTAGTTTGTTAGAATGTTCTGGCATATCACCATTACCAAACAAGATCCAAAGGGCCCATACTGAAAAGCATGACTAGTTCAGACCAAAGTGTTGAGGAGGAAAGGACGAAAAGTCAAATGCTGAAAGAGGCAATGGAAAAATGGAAAAATGAGACTGGAGATGAACAAAATGCAGTTAGCCTTGGCTAGGGTACAAAAGGGGCATGAACCTCCCATTACTCCTACCCTTCGACAAGCTTCCCAAGTCACCACTACTATCAGGGGAGAAATCCTTATGATCCCCAAGCTCCACCACCCAATCAAAACCTTCCCCCACCAAATGTTCCCGTTTCTGTGACACCCCCACCAGGCACGCTACAAAGATCTTCCAGTGAGCCGCTGTTTCAGGCTCACGATAACCAATATTACACCCCTGAACTGACATTCAAAGCACCCGCGCCACATACCTATAATCCCCGCTTTGAGGTCCTGGCAGAGATTGAAAAGTCGGCTAAGAACCCAGAGCAGGACGAAGTGCTTCGAAATTTAAAAGCCTGGAGCAGTCCTTCAGGAACATGCACGGGTTAGGCAATCAGGTCAGCGTGGCCTACAAGGACCTGTGCCCTTTCCCTGATGTTAGATTGCCGGCGGGGTTCAAGATGCCAAAGTTTGATCAATACGAAGGGCACGACGATCCAATGGCATATCTGCGTGGGTTTTACAGCAAGATGAGAGTAGCAGGTGGTAAAGATGAGCTGATGATAGCTTACTTTGGTCAAAGTCTAAGCGGGTCTGCACTGGAATGGTACACAAGACAGGATTCGAGCAGGTGGTACACCTGGGACGATCTAGCACAAGCATTTGCAGGTCACTTTTAGTACAACCTTGAGATCGTCCCTGACCGTCTCACATTGCTGAAACTTGAGAAGAAGTCCAGGGAAAGCTTCCGGGAATTTGGGTTCCAGTGGAGAGAACAGGCAGCAAGAGTTGATCCTCCGATGAGAGAGGGGGAAATGGTGGACTACTTTCTGCAGACTCTAGAGCCAACTTACTTTGGTCACTTGGTGATGTCAGTTGGAAAATCTTTCAACGAGGTGGTGAAAATGGGCGGTATGATCGAAGAGGGACTTAAGTCCAATAAAATCCTGAGCTATTCCGCGATTAAAGCAACTACTCAAGCCATCCGGAGTGGCACGGGAGGTGTGCTCGGGAAGAAGAAAAGAGAAGAGGTCGCGACAGTAGAGGCAGGTAATTGGTCCAGATCGAGAGGTCCTTCCCCTCGCTACCAGTCCAGACCCCATCACCCAAATTACCCACACACTCCAAATTACCCTCCACAGCCCTAATACCCACCACAAGACCCACATTTCTCCGTCCATCAGGCCCAGACATATACCCAGCCTCTGGCTCGCCCACAATGGTGCACGCCGGCTCACAAAACACATACCCACCGCCACAAAACACATATCCACATCCAAGGGCCAATAGAAATCCCCTAGGGTCAGGGTTTCGGGGAAATCAAGCTTTCAAGAATGAGAATAAGCAGAAATATACTCCACTGGGAGAATCCTATACTGCTCTATTCCACAAATTGAGGCAGTTAGGCTTGTTGAATCCCATTGAGCCCAAATTGCTAAATCCCTTGCCTAGAAATCTTAATCCATCAGTGAGTTATGAATATTGTTCAGGGGCTCTCGGATATGATACTGAGAAATATTGGAAGTTGAAGAATGTCGTGCAAGAGCATATTGATACAAATAGGATCGAGGTCCAGGCTCCAGAAGTGCCAAACATTAATCAGAATCCGCTACCCGCGCACCATGAGAACCATATGATCGAACTAGTGCACAAGGGAGGGGAGCTTAAGAAGCCCTCACAAATAGTGATGATGATCTGGGCCAGTGAAGCTAGTCCCGAAGAAAAGTCGACTAGTGGAAAAGCAGTGGTGCAGTTGGAAAGGATAGACAACAAGCCAGTGGTGGTGATGGGGAAGAATTCGTCTGTTGCTGCAAAGAAGCCAGAGCCGTCCAAGGTAGTACTGCAGGGAGTATCAAGCACACCTATGGTAGTTGTGAAGGGGGTCCACATAGAACCAGTTGTTATCAGGCCGGTAAAGTAGTTTCCAATAATCAGCGAGAAAGTCGTGCCATGGAGCTACAGTCAAGCAATGGTAATGTTCAAGGGGAAGGAGGTTGTGGAAGAAATATTTGAGGCCCAAGGGTTAACTCATTCAGGAAGATGTTTTGCTCCCGTAGAGTTAAGAAGGTCCAACCCAGCGGTGATAAAGAAACCCTGATAGAGGAAGAGACTGAGGAGTTTTTAAAGAAAATGAAGGCACAAGACTACTCCATTGTGGAGCAGTTAAGAAACACCCTAGCACAAAGTTCGTTGCTATCCTTGTTGATCCATTCCAGCGATCACTGCCAGACGCTGATGAAAATCCTGAACGAGGCCCATGTTCCGGATAAAATGTCTGTAAACCACTTGGAGAGGACAGTGCACAAAATCTTTGAGGTAAACCGAGTTACATTTTTTGATGATGAATTTCCAGTAGAGGGTACAGAACACAACAAAGCCCTCTACTTCACCGTGAAATGTGAAGAATTGGTGGTCACTCGGGCATTGATTGATAACGGGTCGAGCGCCAACATCTGCCCTTTATCTACTCTGAATAAGCTAAAAGTTGATAATGATCGGATTCATAGGAACAACGTCTACGTCCGAGGTTTTGATGGGAGTGGTACTGACACGGTAGCTGATATCATACTGGAATTAACCATTGGTCCAATGGAATTCACCATGGAATTCCAAGTGAAAGACGCGGCAGTATCATACAATCTTCTGTTGGGTCGACCCTGGATCCATGCCGCCAAATCAGTGCCTTCTACATTACACTAGATGGTGAAATTTAAGTGGGACAGGCAAGAGATAGTGGTGCACGGGGATGATGGTACAGGCTCTGCGGGCGATGCCATTGTGCCATTCATAGAAACTGACGATGACAAAGGCCCATAGGTTTACTAGGTTTTTGATGCGGTCTCAGTGGATAAAATTTCTAAGGGAGAAGACCTTCCACTTCATAATCGTAGCTACGACCTTCATGATAGCCTCGAAAATGTTAAACAACGGGTTTGTACCACGGAAAGGTTTGGGGGTTGATCGGTAGGGTATTGTCCAACTAGTTTCTCTACCCAAGAATGTGGATACTTTTGGGCTGGGATTCAAGCCTATCGCAGCAGATGTAAGACGGGCTCGAAAATTGAAGAAGAGAGTTTGGGTTCTTCCCAAACCAGTTCCACGTCGATCTTTTGTTAGAGCAGGTATCAAAAGGTTGTCATTCCCCAAAGTTCTCGGACTACTGATTGGGTCAGATGGAGATTTGAATCAGGGTTTTGAAAGGTTGATCACCGACGTCAACTTGATAAAAGCTGGAGAAGGGTCCAGTAGGGCAGATATACAATTTGTGGGGCCTAGGGCAAATATCAATAATTGGACGGCTACTCCCCTTCCTACCCGGAGGGAATCTTGGTAGTGGGCTCTGATTTTTCTTTATTGTTTTTCTGGATTATTCCAGGGTATAATCCAGTTTTTGTTTTATTTTTGTATTCGGTAAAAGTGTGAAGCTCTGTTATCCCACATTTTTAAAAAAGTAAAGGTTTTCTCTTCTTATTTTGTTTTAATTTTATTTTCTTCTTTTCTCTGTCTGAACAATTCTTTTTATACAGGTTCTAATGACATGGCATGCACAACAGATCTTCAACCTAGTCTAAAAAATCAATCTGATTTCGAACTAATTGTACAAGAGGTCGATTATGATGATGAATTGGAATACGATGAGGATGAAGCCTTTGAAGAGATAAACAGACAATTAAGCTAGTTCGAAGAGAAACTCAAACCCAATTTGAATGACACGGAAGCTGCCAATTTAGGGGATGCAGACGATGTCAGGGAAACCAAAATAAGCATCCAAATTGAGCCAAACATAAGGGAGGAACTAATCGAAGCGCTTATTGAATTCAAAGAAGTTTTTTCATGGTCGTATGATGATATGCCGGGGTTAAGCACTGATTTAGTGGTTCACAAATTGCCCACTGACCCTGCATGCCCTCCCGTCAAGCAAAAATTGAGGAAGTTCAAGACAGACATGAGTGTGAAGATTAAAGAAGAAGTAACCAAGCAGTTGCAGGCAAAGGTTATTCGGGTTACTCGATATCCTGATTGGTTGGCTAATGTGGTTCTAGTGCCGATGAAAGATGGGAAGATCAGGGATGTGTCGATTATTGCAATCTGAAAAGGGCGAGCCCAAAGAATAACTTTCCATTACCCAATATCCATATCTTGATCGATAATTGCACCGGACGTGAGATCAGGACTTTTGTGGATTGCTATGCTGGGTATCATCAGATCTGATGGATGAAGAAGATGCGGAAAAGACGGCTTTCATTACGTCGTGGGGGACTTATTTCTACCGGGTAATGCCTTTTGGCTTGAAAAATGCTGGGGCAACGTACATGAGAGCAATGACTACTGTGTTTCATGATATGATACACAAAGAGATTGAGGTGTACGTGGATGATGTGATCATAAAATCCAAGCATCAGGAAGACCACGTAGCAGACTTAAGGAAGTTTTTTCAAAGACTTCGAAGGTACGATATCAAGCTCAACCCGGCCAAATATGCATTCGGTGTTCCATCTGGGAAGCTGTTAGGATTCATTGTTAGTCAGCGGGGCATTGAGCTGGACCCGTCAAAGATCAAATCCATCCAAGAATTGCCATCACCGAAGAACAAAATAGAAGTAATGAGTCTGTTATGAAGGTTGAATTATATCAGCAGATTCATCGCTCAACTCACGGCGACTTGTGAACCCATTTTTTGGCTACTGAAGAAAGATGCTGCAGTATAATGGACGGCAGAGTGTCAGGAAGCATTTGACCAAATCAAAGGGTATCTATCAAATCCATCTGTGTTGGTTCCACCTGAGCCGTGAAGAACGTTGATTCTTTATTTGACGATCCTGGAGAATTCGTTTGGTTGTGTACTGGGGAAACACGATATTACAGGAAGAAAGGAGCAAGCCATCTATTATCTCAGCAAGAAGTTTACAGTATATGAGGTCAAGTACACTCAACTTGAGAAGACATGTTGCGCCCTAACTTGGGTAGAACAAAAGCTGAACCATTATCTGTCATCATATACTATTTATCTCATTTCGCACTTGGATCCACTGAATTATATTTTCCAGAAGCCTATGCCCACAGGGAGGTTAGCAAAATGGCAGATATTACTTACGGAATTCGACATCGTCTATGTGACGAGGACGACCATGAAGGCCCAAGCATTGGCTGATCACTTAGCTGAGAATCCTGTTGATGAAGAATACGAGCCTTTAGGGTCGTATTTTCCTGATGAAGAAGTGTTGCATATAGATGAGTTGGAATCAACTGAGCAACCAGGTTAGAAGTTATTCTTTGATGGAGCCACAAATGCGAAAAGAGTTAGAATAGGAGCGGTACTCATTTCTGAAGCGGGACATCATTATCCTGTTGCAACTCAGCTACATTTCTATTGTACCAACAACATGGCTGAGTATGTGGCATGCATTCTGGGCTTACGGTTAGCTGCGGACATGGATGTACAGGGCGTCTTGGTCTTGGGAGACTCGGACCTCCTGATACATCAAATTCAAGGTGAATGGCAAACACGGGATTTAAAACTTATACCATATCGACAATGTTTGCACGATCTGAGCAAGTTATTTCGATTAGTGGAGTTCAAACACATCCTAAGAGTTCACAATGAGGTCGTCAATTCCTTGGCTACTTTAGTATCAATATTTCACTACCCAGACAAGATTTACGTTGATCCGTTGCATATTCAGGTTCGTGATCAGCATGCTTATTGTAACATGATAGAGGAAGAAATGGATGGCGAGCCGTGGTTCTATGATGTCAAGGAATACCTCAGGATGGGGATATGCCTGGAGCAGGCCACTAGAGATCAAAAGAGAGCCATTCGGCGATTGGGCAATGGATTCTTCCTCGATGGAGGGGTATTGTACAAAAGAACACCAGATTTGGGATTGCTGAGATGTATAGACACGGGTCAATCAACAATAGTGATGACAGAGGTACATTCTGGAGTTTGTGGGCCACATATGAGCCGATATTATTGGCAAAGAAGATTTTTCAAGCAGGATATTATTGGCTCACTATGGAGCATGATTGTATCAGTTTCGTGCGGAAATGCCATCAGTGTCAGATACACAGAGATCTGATCCATTCTCTCTCGACGGAATTGCATGCAATGTCAGCACCATGTCCATTTGTGGCATGGGGCATGGATGTCATTGGACTTATTGAGTCGGCGGCTTCCAATGGTCACAGGTTCGTTTTGGTAACCATCGACTATTTCACTAAATGGGTTGAAGCTAAAACTTTCAAATCGGTAACCAAGAAGGCGGTGGTGGATTTTGTTCATTCCCATATCACCTATAGATTTAGGATCCCAAAGGTGATCATCACAGACAATGGTGCTAATCTTAACAGCAGTTTGATGAAAGAAGTATGTCAACAGTTCAAGATTACACACCATAATTCCACCCCGCATCGGCCCAAGGCAAATGGAGCGATTGAGGTAGCCAACAAAAACATAAAAAAGATATTGAGGAAGATGGTAGAAGGGTCTAGGCAATGGCATAAAAAGTTGCCATTTGTATTGTTAGGTTATCTCATTACTATTCGTACTTCAGTAGGTGTAACTCCTTATTCGTTGGTATATGGAATTGAAGTAGTGATACCAACAGAAGTTGAAATTCCATCCCTTCGGATTGTCGCTGAGGCTGGGATTGATGATGATGAATGGGTCAAAGCTTGATTGGAGCAGCTGAGCTTGATTGATAAAAAGAGATTGGCAGCAGTATGTCATGGCCAATTGTATCAAAAGAGGATAGCAAGAGAGTAGAACAAGAAGGTGCGTCCCAGGAAATTTGAAGTGGGACAGCTGGTGCTGAAACGAATCCTGCCACATCAGACCGAAGCAAAGGGCAAGTTCGCCCCAAACTGGCAAGGACCGTTCATGGTAACCAGAGTGTTATCCAATGGCGCTTTGTGTTTGACAGATGTTGAGGGAATATGTATCGACATGGCTATCAATTCTGACATAGTCAAGAGATACTATGTATGATTTCCTTGATTGTAATTGTTTGTTATTTGTTTGTTTGTACTTGGAATTTATCGGAGAATGAAATGACGGAGGCAATTTTTCTTCTATCCAAACACTCTCACCTTTTCTTCCCCCTTTGAACCTTATTTATTCTTCCATACCCCTCTCTTGGAATCATTAGTGAAAATGAAAAAAGAAGAAAAGAAAAGAAGGAAAGAAAAGAAAGAAAAAATAATAACAAAAACAAAAAGGAAAGTCACAAGAAAAATAAAGGAATGGAGTGAACTACGTTCGACCTGATTCCTCAAAGAGGATACGTAGGCGCCTTACGGCTCGGTCATAGTGTAACAAAAAATCAGCCAAGCAAGAAAACTAGGGCAAAAGTTATGTTAGTAATTTTGGAAAAAGTTTGATTCCAAGAGTTGTAATGTTTTACCCGTCAAAATTATTTTGAATTTTTTGACATCCTTTTCGTTTAGCCCCACACAAAAAACCCATATTGATGTCCAAAAAAGACCTCACGATCACTATCTGAGAGGTGCCAAGTCAGGCAAATGAAAGCCGAGAATAACATACTGATCCAGACTGAATGAGGATCGTAAGCGGAAGGAATTGATAGCCAAAGGAATCCCTAGTAGAGAGAATCTTACTGGTAACACTCCAATCCCCAATTGAGACAGAAAAATAAAACGAGAGAGACTTATTGGTGAAAATCTTCACAGGCACCATAAGGTGACGAAAGCTGAGAGAAACAAAATGAGAGAGTCTTATGGTGAAAACCTTCACAGGCACCATAAGGTGACGAGATTTTGAGAGAAATGAGAGAGTCTCATTAGTGAAAACCCCTCGAAGGGCACTATGAGGCGGCAAGATAAGATTGGCGGAAAGGATCCGCATTTGGCAAATAGTTGGGTGCCTATTTATCCCCAGTAAAATGAGGCCATCAGAAAGATTGATTGATACAAATAGACTGGGTTGATTAATCCGGAATGCATGACATGATCATTGGGATCGGTTATACCATGCAAATAAGTTCTTTTCCTTTTTCTTCTCCCCAACATTTGTTTAGAAAGACTTTTTCTTTTCTATCTTTTTAAGTCATCACTTTTCATTTCTTTGTTTAAAGACTTTTTCTCCAGCAGTTTGTTTTTGAGAAGGATTTTTCAAAGCTTACTACCAGCTGCCAAAATGGTGCAAAGCGAAATATGAATAGGCCAGAGATAAGGCAATAAAACGAAAAGATGTTTGTTGCAAGACCAAATGATGGATTGGTCTAGGATTTTAGGGAACATATGGAGAAAAGCAAAAAAACAATAGTTGAAAGATTTGTGAATAAGGATCCTCGAGAAGAGGGAGCCTACCCGGCAGATTATCGACCGAGATGGTCGGACAACACAGAGCAAGGAAGGGAGAAAGAAAAAACCATCCCCTAGCAAGAATATCATCCCCGGCAAATGATATCATCCCCAGCAAATAACAACATTCCCCAAACAAGTTTTGGGAGCGCAGAGCAAGGAAAAGAGAAAGGGAAAAACTATCCCCAGCGGGAGTGTCATGACCACCTACCACGTTTTAAACTAAAAAATTTTTCTTTGATTTGAAGCAGGGAGAGGAAATGTTATTGATGGCGGAAAGACAGGCCACAAAGAAGATTATCAAACTGGGGCAAAAAAATTTCTCTCATTGCGAAATTTTTCTTGAAATCAGATACCCACTTGGGGAAGATGGAAGATAACACAAGTTTTGAAGGAAGTGGAATCCCCATCAGTTTACGGAAGGAGGCAATACAAAGTTTTAAAGAAAGCAATCTTGGGAGAAGCAAGATAACCCAAGTTTTAAGGGTAGTGGTCTTTGAACCAGTGTCACCCCCACAACCATTGTTAAAAGAAGGAAAATTACCAGTCTTAAAAAAAAGGAGAATAACTCCCCAGCAGGTTTCAGAGAAATGAAGCACCAGTTTGAGGGAAGCAATCGTTGAAGGAGTCAGGAGCCCGCTTGGAGAATGGAGGATGTTATTTTTAAAAGTTGTAGTTGAAGTCAGGAGCCCGCCTATAGAATGGAGGCTGTTATTCTTAAAAGTTGTAGTTGAAGTCAAGAGCCCGCCTGTAAAATGTAGGATGTTATTTTTAAGCTGAAGTCAGGAGCCCGCCTGGAGAATGGAGGCTGTTATTTTAAAAGTTGTAGTTGAACTCGGGAGCATACCTGTAGAATGAAGGATGTTATTTTTAAGCTGAAGTCAGGAGTTCTCCTGGAGAATGGAGGCTGTTATTTTTAAAGTTGTAGTTGAAGCCAGGAGCCCACCTGTAGAATGGAGGATGTTATTTTTAAGTTGAAGTTAGGAGCACGCCTGTAGAATCGAGGATGTTATTTTTAAGCTGAAGTCAGGAGCCCGCCTGGAGAATGGAGGCTGTTATTTTTAAAAGTTGTAGTTGAAGTCAGGAGGACGCCTGTAGAATGGAGGATGTTATTTTTAAGTTGTAGTTGAAGTCGGGAGCCCGCCTGTAGAATGGAGGATGTTATTTTTAAACGTTGTAGTTGAAGTCAGGAGCCCGCCTATAGAATGGAGGATGTTATTTTTATGCTGAAGTCAGGAGCCCGCCTGGAGAATGGAGGTTGTTAAATTTTATGTTGCTGTCAGGAGCCCGCCTGGGGAATGTAGGCTGTTATTTTTAAGTTGTAGTTGAAGTCAGGAGCCCACTTGTAGAATGGAGGATGTTATTTTTAAAAGTTGTAGTTGAATTCAGGAGCCCGCCTGTAGAATGGAGGATGTTATTTTTAAGCTGAAGTCAAGAGCCCGCCTGGAGAATGGAGGTTGTTAAATTTCATGTTGCTATCAGGAGCCCGCCTGGAGAATGGTGGATATTATTTCTAAGCTGTAGTTGAAGTCAGGAGCCCGCCTGTAGAATGGAGGATGTTATTTTTAAAAGTTGTAGTTGAAGTCAGGAGCCCGCCTGTAGAATGGAGGATGTTATTTTTAAGTTGAAGTTAGGAGCCCGCCTGTAGAATGGAGGATGTTGTTTTTAAGATGAAGTCAGGAGCCCGCCTGGAGAATGGAGGCTGTTATTTTTAAAAGTTGTAGTTGAAGTCAGGAGCCCGCCTGTAGAATGGACGCTGTTATTTTTAAGTTGTAGTTGAAGTTAGGAGCCCGCCTGTAGAATGGAGGATGTTATTTTTTAAGTTAAAGTCAGGAGTCAGCCTGGAGAATGGAGGCTGGTTTACCTTTAAATTGTTGTTGGAGTAAGGAGCCCGCCTGGAGAACGGAGGCTACATTATCTTTTAAAGCCAAGTTGAAGTCAGGAGCCCGTCTGTAGAACAAAGGAATACATTTCAAGTTGAAGTCAGGATCCCGCCTGTAGAACATAGGAATACATTTCAAGTTCAAGTTAGAAGTCAGTAATACGGAGGGTCACAACAAAATACCCCCAGCATAAATCCCATTTCAGAAATCAGAAGGAAGACTACAAGAGCAAGACGGAGATAGACAAGATCTTGTAATCCTTAGTTTAGTCTTGGTTTTGTTTCCTTTTTAGCAATGGTGTAATAAGGAGGTCAGAAAACAGTAGTAACAGCATGCAGTAGTAGTAACAGCAAAATTACGGTCCCATGGTAGTCCCAGCTACCACAACTTCCCGAACTACATTAACCTGATTCCTTTTAGCCAAGGATATGTAGGAAACCTTTGGAGCAAAGGTTCGGTTAAATCTTTTAAAAAAATGCTTCACACGGAGTATTCCAACGGGCAAAAATCACTCGAATCCGCTCACTTTATCTTTGCACGAAAACCCTTTGTGTTTTCGGACAAAGAGGGGCAGCTGTGTGCACGTGTTTTTTGCATCACGAGAACTACTCCAAAAGAAATCGAAAAATAAAACAAATATCCTTTGTGTGCAGTTTTGAAAATTTGCGTGACATTTTTTGGATAATTGTTTACATTTTGTCCGTTGAAAGTTTATTTTGTTCTAATTAATAAAAAATACAAAAATATATGCTGCCTGCACATTTAGGATTGAATTGTGCACTTAGGAATTAACTGAACCCTGTTTTGTGTTTAAAAGAAAGACAATCACAAAAATATGCATTTGTTTTATTTTTGTCATTTAAATGTACCATTGTGTGATTTTTGTTTTTAATTAAATCTTTAGTCTTGTGTGTTAAATTGTTGTTTAGGGTTAATTAATATTTTGTAGGTTAATTTTGATTTTTACAACTTAATTTAGGATTTTTGGTAATTAGGAATTAAAACAAGAAAAGAGAAAAAAAATAATAAAAATAAGAAGGCAAATCAGACCTGGGCCAATTTCAATTTAAAGACAAAGCCCAAGATTTGTTTCAAATGACCCAGTCCAATGCACTTGGTCTCTCAGAGGTCCAAACGACGCCGTATAGGCGTCTCAGATCTGAGCTGTCCATTTCATTTTATCTAACGGCCTCAAGGCCTCCCCATCTTTCACCCCACACCCTCATAACCAAACACCCCCCTTTACCATCACCGTCTCTCAAACTCAGAGACTGAACCAAACCTCTCCCTCACCAAACCCTAGCCGCCATGGCACCCTTCCGCCTGAAACCCGGCGGCAACAACACCGCCGGTCACCAAACCAACACCCCTAAACCACTTGACCACCCTCAATCCAAATCTGGTAACTGTTTAGCTCGAATCTTCTTGGAACTTCTCGAATCTTCAATCGAAGATTCGAGACAAACCTGGACCCACCCCAATCCACTTCAAATTCACACCACAACACCCCTGACCTCCCTCATACCCTAAATGCCTTTGGTTCCGTTCGAATCTGGCTAGAAATAATTGAACCCCAAATCGAACCTCAAGAACCCTAAAAAAACCCAAACTTCGACCCACCCCAATCCACTTCAAATTCACACCACAACACCTCCTGACCTCCCTCATACACTAAATGCCTTTGGTTCCATTCGAATCTGGCTAGAAACACTCGAACCCCAAATCGAACCTCAAGAACCCTAAAAAACCCAAACCTGGAATCTGTTCAAACTAATGAGGTTTTGGGTGTTAAATGGACCTTAGTCGAAGTGTTCTTAGTTGAGAAAACTCGATTAAGGTCCGTTTGACCTCAAAAGGTTCAAGTTCGAGTTCAATTCGAGTTTGTCTCTTTCTGAGTTTCTCTGAGGTATTTTCCTTTCCCTTTGTTCTATTTCTGTTCTATTAATGTCTGTTTGTGTGTTTAGTTTAGTTTTAATTGATTTTTCAATTTCATATCAATTGTTCTGTCCATCTCCAACCAGAACTTTTATTTGGTCGATTCTTCTTCTTGTCATGGTCGAGTAAGTTATAAACTATATAGTCGATTTTGATAATGGCGTCGAATAGTTAGTTTTATAAGTCCCCTATTTTGTCCAAGTCATAAATCACCCTGTTGTTCTGTTTGACTCTGTTTGTTTGTCATCAATTGTGTATATGCAATCGATTAAATAAGTGACGTCAATTAAATTTTCTTGAAAAACTGAAGAAGCATGATAATAGGCCCTTTTTGTTCATTCCTATATGATTACCGGCCTATTTCCTTTTCTGTGTTAAACTTGTATTGAGGTGAACCTGTGGATGTTCAATTTTGATCACATCATTGGGTTTGAGTTAATTAGGATTGGTTCCCAATATGATCAACTCATTCCCTTTGGTTGATACTTTCTTGATTTTGATCTTGACCTTCTGCTTTGAATCTACTGCCTGAACTTGATTAGGAATTTGATATAGCTGTAGTAATTTAGTTGATCAATTAGGATTCAGGTGTTAGGGTTGTAACTTATGTACGTTCTAACATCAAATTAATAAGGCTCAGGGTAATACAGTAATATACATGGGGGTCAAGGGGTAGTTTTGGGATTTTACAGGTTTGTAATTAGAACAACTTAAGGGGCTGCCAAGTGGCTAATTAGATACATTAGTTTAATTATCAGTGGGGAACCAAACAATAGGCATGGGAATGGATAGGAATACTTTAAACACCCATGACTCTTGAATGAAACAAATAGGGACAATGCATGCTAGAGTGGGGAACAGGGAATTAAAACAAGAACAAGACACTTAGGAGTGGGGATTGAGAGGGTATGGGCAGTGAGGATCTGATGGTTTCAAGACAGACCTTAGAGGTCTGTTTTTGCCTATAAATAGAGTCATTTTTTACTAAGAAAAGGGCTGGATTTTCGAACCAAAAGTTCAGAGATAGAAAGTTTAAGTTGGCTGGATTTTTTCACATAAAAAGTCCAGAGTTTAAGAGTAGTGCAAAGTAGGCTGGCTTTTTACCCTAAGAAGCCAAGTAATCAGAGAGTCATTTAGGCTGGAGTCTAGATATTAGGAATTCAGTAAGATAAAGAGTGAAATTTGGTTGGACTTTGACACTAAAAAGTTCAGTTAATTTTAGAGTGGAAGTGGGCTGATTTTCAATCTGAAAGAGTGAGTAGTTTGAGAGACAAAAACTGAAAAGTGAGGTCTTTCTTGACTATAGAGAATCAGAACTATTCCATTGTTCTTTTGCTTCTGATTCACTCTACATTCTGCCTGTGATTGTTTGGTATTGCTGGGTTATCAAATTGGTTTTGCTGAGTCGGCTATTTGGTGATCTGCTACTGCTTCATTGGGTGTACTGGAATTCTGTTTTTTTTTTTGAATCTGTCACTGGGTTTTCTGTTGCTTGTTATTGCTGGCTGTTGCTGTTGTATGCTACTACCATTCTGTTAATCTTCCTCTTCCTTTTGCTTTCCAACATCAGGTACACAACTGATACACTGACTATTGTAAGCTGAAAATATGGAAGCATGAATACACTATGAAAAAATGGAAGTTTGAAGTCTTGATATAGCCTTTTCTTTTCTTTTCATTGATTTTAGTTACAACATGCTATATACTATTGTTATGTAAATTTCTGCCCCCTTGGTATAACTGGACAGTTTTGAAGTAATATAGTCAATGATATTCTGTTCATTTTAGTTTGGTTATTAGTTACTATATGTTCAAATGCATGTCAAATAAAATCAGGCCCAGTAGACCATTTTAATTACCATGGCAGTCTAGTTTCAACATTCAATGGTTAGAAGTTAGAATTAAAACTAGACCTCGAAGTTACCTCACTCCAACTGATTGATTCCCTAAAAACTTGGGTAATTTGTTTAATTAGATATCATCATTTTTAAATTCCAGCATTGCAAAGTTTGAATATGTGTAGAGTAGTTTAACTAGGCCTCAATATTGGAATAAGATGGCCCAAGTCCAGTTTAATACTATATGCGTTGGACCTGAGCCCCTGATTGGCAAACGGACCGCCCATGTGCACGTTTATATTCTGATTTAACACTGTGTTCGGAACCCGACTATAACAACTCTTAAGCATGTAGTTTAATTAGGATCTTTTTCTTCTTTCATTTTTAGAGACGGAAATGTAGTCACTTTAGGATGATCCTTTTAAAATAAACGAGATGAGCCTCGCCAAATAGAATGCACAAGCTGTGGGGCCCTCTATAATTGGATATAATAATTGTATAGACTTCGGGATCGACTGCTTAGTGAATTTCACGGCCTTTTCCCAAAAGATAACAACGCGTTAGTCTCTTTAGGCGCGTACTTTAAATAACCGTACCTTCTTAAACTCGGGTGCACATTTATATGACCCAAATCCCAATCTCAACAAAGTCGAAATGTGTCGATAACCACGAGTACATTGATGTGACGTGGTGCTAGATACGCATTCATAACGTTGCAATTCTAATAATAATAATAAAAGCGGTAAAAGAGTTATAACTTTCATATAAGTGCATAATTGTTAAAATCAGATAAATAAGCCGAATATGAGAGTTGAGCGACCGTGCTAGAACCACGGAACTCGGAAATGCCTAACACCTTCTCTCGGGTTAACGAAATTCCATATCCAGATTTCTGGTTCGTAAACTGTAATATAGAGTCAATTTTTTCCTCGATTCGACATTCAAACCGGTGACTTGGGACACCCTAAATCTCTCAAGTGGCGACTCCAAATCATAATAAATCCCATTTCAATTGTCCTTTAATTTGAAAAACTCCCTCTAGTACATCCCTTCGCGAGGCGCGGGGCGCGAGGACCAGAAAAAAGGAGGTGTGACACCGAGGGCCTCGGGTGGATTTTGGAAGGTTAACAGAATGAATTTCGGACCAAAGAGTTGCTGAAATTTTCTGCAGAAGGCTGTTTTGGACAACAATGGTGCAATCGAGGAGGCTACTTTGGAAGCTTGTATCTCGAAATCTGTAAGGAATCTGAAAATTTACAAAACATAAAAGTTGTTGCCCTTGCATTTTAGTTTCCAGAAAGTTAAACCATTTAGGATTTGGACATATTATCAGAATGTTATGAACGATTGAAGATGACTGGTGGAGCAATTCCGACAGAGTTTTCTGATGCATGGAGCCGACTTTAGAAGCTCATATCTCGGAAAATATAAAGAGTTACATGGTGTACAACCTATAAAATGAAATATCTTTGAGTCTAGTTTCTAAATCTTCAAACCGTTTGTCATTTGGATATTTTCACAACTCACAAGGAGTTATGGGTGTTTTAATAGACAGCAGGGGAAAATGGTAATAGGATGTACAAGCTGCACAGCGCAAGGTACAACTCGATGAAGCCTGGGCAGATTGTTTTAAACACGAGTTTTGGCCCATTTCTTTCATTTGTTTTGGACGATTTTGGAGAGCTCAAGGAGGGTTTTTCACCAAGCAACACTAGGTAAGTGATTTCTTCCTATTTTTGAGTTAAATATGTGATTTAGACATGGAAAATTAATATAAATTTAGAATATTTGGGGAAGACCTAGAATTTGGAGTTTTGGACTTTTACCTTGAATTTGAGCATGAAAATTTGAGAAAATCATATATTTGAGTTAGTAAAGCTATGGGTAGAATTTATCTTCGAGAAATTTTGTCGGGCACGTCCTGAGGGCATTTTGGTCAACTTTTCGAGTGGAGTTGGAAACTTATATAATTTGAATTGTTACAAGTATTATAGTGAATTTTTATAGGTTTGCTCATTGTTTGAATAGTTTTGGGCCATTGTGCATCAATTGGAGTCGTTGGAAGGGCTTGGAAGTCGGTTATGGAAATTTCGCAGCGAGGTGAGTCTCCTTTCTAACCTTGTAAGAGGGAATTGTCTCCATAGGTGAAATAATTGGTTATGTGCTCCTATTTGTGGGGGCTACGTATGCACGAGGTGACGAGAGTCCATGCATAGCTACTAATATGTGTAAGTCCGGGTAGTCTAGGACCCAAAAGCATACTACACTTGGAATATCTAAAATCTTGTTTGCAGTTGAATTGCTTAAATCCTATCGAATTGGTAAATGAATTTCAAAAAGGTTTAAACTTTATTTTCTTAAATAGTTAAAAAAAATTGGCTTTTATTTGGATAAATGTTCCCGATAATTTCTTAATTGGCTGTTTGAGCATGTAGTTCTATGTGTACCTGTGTCGCATGTATGATTCGCGAGCATGGTAATTATTTATTAAAATTTGACCTCGTCGCATGAATGATTCACGAGCGGGGTAATAGATGCATCTATGGTTCGCGTCGTTCGACCCTCGACAGTGCACATTTTACATTTATGTTGGATCGGGCCATACAACCTCGGCATGATTTGCGCCTTGTATTGCTTGCCTTGAGAGTTATTGATATTGATATTTGCTCTCCCTGACTTGAGATAATTGTTAATTAATGGATTATAAATCCGGAGACTTTTATTAAGAAGGAACTCTTACCTGTTTCGTGACTTATTTGAATTTACTGTTGTTCTTAATAAATCCGTGATTCATCGCATTAATAATATTACTATTGGACTACTAGAAAGTGTCGAAGTCGACATCTCGTCTCTACTTCTTCGATATTAGATGGGATACTCATTGGGTACACGTTGTTGTCGTACTCATACTACACTTGATGTACATTTTTTTTTGCACAGGTTCATATGTGGCTAGTGGCTTAGTGGCATAGCAGCATGGTTGATATGGAGACTTGGGTGAGCTGCAATTATCGAGACGACCCGCATCCTGTAGAGTCTCCTTTAGAGTATTGTACTGTATTTTCATTTCTGTCTATTTAAATTTCGGACAGTTACTGTATTTTACGTCATTCCCTAGTAAATGCTCATGCACTTGTGACATCGGGTTCTACGATGATTATGGAGTATCTTGTATTAACTGCTTAACATTCCTATTCAATTTGAAATGATTATCTTTTACTGGTAAAATTGTAGGAAAATCATAGTTTTCAAAATTATTAAAACGAGAATTTAATTAAGTATTTTGGTTAGCTTACCTGGCAGCGGTGTCCGGCACCATCACAACCCTTAGTAGATTTTTGGTCGTGACAATTAACATAACCCAAACGTATATGCCATAATTCAATTGACTTAAGCAAGTAAGACGAAGCTGAAATATTATTATTATTTTCAACAACCATTAAATTTAGCTTGAAAAGGCCCTCTGTGAGGTATCCTTTTCCTACAAATATTTCGTTCTTACTTATTACAACCTTATCGGAAATGAAAACACACGTAAAACCATTCTTAACAAGAAGTCCAGTAGTGATAAATTCTTCCTAATCTCGGGAACATGAAGAGCAATGTTCAAAGTTACCACCTTGCTAGAATTCATCTTTAGAAAGATCTTTACACATCCTTCAATCTTGATGGTTGCAGCATTTCCCATAGAAAAAGTATCTTCGGGGTCCAATAGGAGCATATGTTGCAAAGGCGATCCACCCCTCGGGCACAATTATTCAATTAAACAGGTAGATGATAGGTAAATAAGAAATATAAGCACATAAAGGTTCGCCCCTCGGGCACAATGTCAACAAATCCGCCCCCTCGGGCACTATCTCAGAACAATACCAGCCCCTCGGGCTATATCTCATAACCATACCAGCCCCTCGGGCTATATCTCACATCACAATGGGTACCCGCGCTCACTAGGTGTGTGCAGACTCCTGGAGGGACCCCTTACGGCCCAAGCGCAATATCAAGCCATCTTGTGGCATCATCAACAGTCTCTCGGCCTCATATCAATATCAAGCCACCTCGTGGCGCACAATCTCAGGCCCTCGACCTCATTATCATAATCAGTATATCACTACTGTAGCGTGCCACCCAACCCAAAAGTATTCTCACAATACAGGCCCTCGGCCTTACTCAGTCAGAATCTCATAAGCCCTTCGGGCATTAGTAAAATATGAAGCTCAGCTCAAATATCTTTGAAAATATCAATTAATGTGTTTAAAATAGAATAACATAGTTGAGTTTGTGAAATAGTGAAAATATAGCATGACTGAGCAAAAGTATGAAATCAAACAGTGAGGAAAATATCATTAACAATCCCCTAAGGGGAACGAAGCCCAAATATGACATTTAGCCCAAAGTATAATAATATCAAACAATTAGCTTCCAATTATACAGAAAAATAGGCATTCGGGATGGACTAAGTCACAATTCCGAACAGTGCACAACCCCACGCTGGTCATCTAGCGTGTGTTTCTGTCATGACCCCAAACCCGGACCCAGTCGTGATGGCGCCTCTCATGAAGACAAGGTCAGTCGACACATTTCTATTTCAATCTTAAGCAATAAAATAATAAGTATTAAGTCTTAAACATGAATAAATCTAAAAAATAAGCAGTTAAATTATAATTTGCAGAAAAACAAACCCAACACAGCCTGATACCGGGGTGTTACTAGTCATGAGCATTTACTAAGGTCTGAAAATAACAAGAATCTAAAGTGTACCAAATACAGTCTAATGAAATCAAGAGGGAGAAAAGTAGCGGTGCGAACGTCGGGCAGCTACCTTGCTAAACTCCGATGACTCTGCCTCTGAGCAACCAATATCCGCTACCGGGTTCAGAAATACCTGAATCTGCACAAAAGGTGCAGGGAGTAAAGTGAATACTTCCAACTCAGTGAATAACAATCATAACTAAAGACTGAGTGATAGGAAATCACTAAAAGTACATCAACATGCTGTATAGAAGCAGTACAAAAACAGTAAGAAAGCAATGAAGCACTGAAATCTCTTCAGCACCTTAGCGCAGTTTAAAACTTCTTCAAAAATGGCTTTTCAACAGTTAAGAAATTGAATGCAAAGCAATTAGAACAGATAAGCATAGAATATCCGCCCCTCGAGCATAATGTCAACAAATCCTCCGCACGGGAAATATCTCAGAACAATACCAGCCCCTCGGGCTATATCTCAAAACCATACCAGCCCCTCGGGCTATATCACACATCACAATGGGTAACTGTGCTCACTGGGGGTGTGCAAACTCCTGGAGGGGCCCCTTACGACCCAAGTGCAATATCAAGCCATCTCGTGGCTTCATCAATATGCTCTCGGCCTCATATCAATCAAGCCACCTCGTGGCCTACATATCTCAGGCCCTCGGCCTCATAATCAAAATCAGTGTATCACCGTTGCGCCGTGCAGCCCGACCCAAAATTATCCTCACAACACAGGCCCTCGTCTTTACTCAGTAAAAATCACATAAGCTACTCGGGGCAACAATAAGATATGATGCTCAGCCGAAAATATTATTTAGAATATCATTTCAAGTGCTAAAGCAGAGTAAGCATAGCTGAGTTTTGAAAACAGTAGAATATAGCATGACTAGATACAAGTTTAAAGTCAAAACAGTGAGGAAAACGTCATTTAAAATCCCCTAAGGGTTCAAACAGTTGGCACGAAGCCCAAATATGACATTTAATCCAAAATATAATAATACCGAACAATTAACTGTCAAATACGCAGTAGAATAGTCATTTCGGATGGACTAAGTTACAATCCCGAACGGTGCACGATCCCACGCCCATCATCTAGCGTTTGTCTCACCTCAATATAGCACAACAATGTGCAAATCCGAGGTTTCATACACTCAAAACATCATTTACGATCATTATTCACCTCGATCCGGTCCAAACTCTAGCCCGCGATGCCTTTTCCCTCACGAATCGACCTACGGATTCTCCAAATCTAGCCACAATCAGCACATAATTATTAAAATATGCTAGGGGAACAAAGCCCACTCGAAAATATCCAATTTACATAAAAATCCCGAAATTGCTCAAACCCGACTCGCGGGCCCATGTCTCAAAATTGGATAAAAATCACAAAATCCGACAGCCCATTCAACCACGAGTCCAACCATACCAAAATTACTAAATTCCGGCAACAATTCGTCCTCAAAATCTTCAATTCTTATTTTCAAATCCCTAGGTCCAAATTCCCAATTTACACCTCAAAAACATGTAATCTAGTCGGATTATTCGAAGATAATTCAATATTATGGAGTAGAAATGATCACAAGTGACTTACCTCAAGATTTCCCATGATTTCTTGCTAAAAAATCCCCCTAAGCCGTGTTTATTCACAAAAAAACGTCAAAATGATCAGAAAAATAGAACAACATTAATAAATCCGATTCTGGTCGCTAAAAGCCATTTCCGGTCGCTAAAAGTGGTCCAATCTGGTCGCTAAAGGTGCACACTAGATCTGATGCACCAGCAGTCTTTAATTTACTAAAAAGGTTCTAACTCCATCATACGAACTCGTAATTCGATGATTCTTGTTCCTATGAGTCACAAATAATAATACGAACATAGTCTTTCAATCGATACTTAATTTGGAGCTCATTCGCTCAGTGCGATACCCATTTTGCTCGTTAAACAATTAACTCATGATTCACGCCAAAAACCCAATCGCGACTTGATGAAATTATACCAAACTTTCTAGATCACTCCTATAATTCATTATCAAAATTACGGAAGTCTCGAAATCAAATTTCGATCTTTAAAACTAAGAATGGACCTTTGGATCATTACATGCTTATGCTCAAAACGGCAAAAATCTTCCAAAAACTCTTCCAAAACATATCCGAGCCTCACGGGACCCCGACCAAACATGCCAACACACTCCATGACATTATTAAAAAAATTTCCAACCTTCGCAACACTCAAAACAACATCAAAACATCGAATCACTCTCGGATTCAAGGCTAAGAATTCCAAAATTTCTGAATGCGATCAAAAAGTCTATCAAACCTCGTCCGAATGACCTGAAATTTTGCACACACATCCCAAATGACATAATGAAGATACTGCAACTTACGAAATTCCATTCCGACCCCTATATCAAAATCTTGCCTATCAACTGGAAAACGCCAAAACTCAATTTCGCCAATTCAAGCCTAAATCTACTCCGGACCTCCAAAACACATTCCGATCACGCTCCTAAGTCCCAAATCACCCAACAGAGCTAACCAAATCATAAAAATTTCAATCCGAGAGCATATACAAACAATTCAAGAATTGGTCAAACCTTTCAAATTTCAAGTTTCAAGCTGAGAACTGTTCTTCCGAATTCATTCCGATTACTTTAAAAACCAAAACCAACAATTTACATAAGTCATAAAACCTCACACGGGGCAAGTCATGCCTGAAAAATGGAGAGCAAAGTGAAAAAGCTCAAAACGATCGGTCGGGTCGTTACATCCTCCCCCACTTAAACATACATTAGTCTTGGAACGTGCCTAGAGTTGTTCCAAAAACCATCAAATCGATGGGTAACCTTACCATGCACATACCAGGGGGTGATCCCACTTCACCCTATCCCATATAGGTCTGGTAACACAACATAATTGAAATTTCACAATTCACCATAACCAATAAGCTTAGAACCAATTTTCCACTTCCGAAATTGTCTATAAGATCAGAATCTCACATTTATAAACTGAATAAGGCTGAACAGGCTGTATCAATCCATAACCGCAATCCAAGATGAAAATCACATAATATACCGCACAACTCAAACACTCATAGCGATAACTTCTAATCACAACAATTGTACAAACAACCCAATTCCTATAATAAACCTTTTATCAAACCAAAGCCTCAATCGAACACTTTCGTATACCTCCAATGATGAATGAAACATGCACAAAGTCATAACCATCCCTCAGATCAACCAGTCATGGAGATCCCTCTCCTTCGGCAAGGACCATAGTAAATATTTAAGTCGAATCACAATATTATCCTTCCAACATCTTGAAGTCGAATCCCTTCGTATTCGTTAAAGATCCCAACGATATCATCTAATCCAACACAACTACTCTGGTGACATGACACCTTAATACAGACTAAAGCCGCAACTTGTGCAATCCGCGTACATATAAGAAAGAGATGTACTGCAAGCTCACTAGTACCCCCACAACACAAGGCTGAGAACCTGTCTAACATCGTCGAAACAGAACACACGAATCTAACCTGCAAGGTCATACCTCCATATAACTTCGCTGCAATGCGCGACCCTATCCAAACACTAGTCCACATGAAACACCTCAAGTCACTCTACTCGAAATTGATGACCACGCACTATTGATGTCTAGAACCAAAGCAAATCATCATAACCGCGGTGAAGCAAGTACATAACACAACTCATCCCAATAGGACATAACTGATACGCCATCTGCCGAGCAATATCCAATACTCCTTTAACTCTGCCAGTGCCATACGATACGGTGCCCGACATCAAATCAATACCGAAATCACCAACCTTGCCTGGCAACAAGAACACATCCAAAAAGTCCCTCACCACCGAAACTGAATCAATGGTAGTAGTCTTTACACTGACATCCATCACGAAAGCCCAAATAAGAAAGACAATCCTTCCCAGCCATCCGCTGGGTCTTCAAAATATAAAACTACCCTACTAAGAACATGATTCGTCGAACCTCACCACTCAATCCGTGGCATTCCCGGCATAGCCAACATCGCCGCCTTAGCGCAATAGCTTAGATGACACAACACCGAGACAACCAGTCTAGACCCAATATCATATCCAAAATCTAACATACGAAGCATCAAAAGATCCACTCGGGTCTCCATACCCCGATAGTCACTAAACAGTGCCGATACACATGAACCACAACCACAACATAGCCGGAATTTGAGAACTCCCAGTCTCCAACTCCATATAGCACATGAATCACCATATCCGATCCCAATTCCACCATCTGAGTATACAACACACCTCTAATATCCAATCAGTCCCACGAGAGATACTCTTATGATTCTTCTATGCCACCAAGAAAACCCGAATATCCAAAGTCGATCCAACAAGAAAGTGCCGCAATACTAATGAAGTACCATCAACTTAATCACGTTTCCTTTTTTGAAACATATACCCTTGTCAAATCACCCCAATTAGAAATTCCATTTCCTTAATCATTTGAATATCATTCCCCTAATCATCTGAAGCTCATATCCCTAATTATCTGAAGCTGCCTGCTGCTTGAGGATTTTATGATCTTCCTTTCAGAGCTGAACCAAGACCTTGCACATGCAATCTCAAGCCTATACCATATACCGCATAAACCATACCGTCCCAGGATAACCATGAGAACTTCGTATCCCTCATACGAACCATAAGCAACTATGCACTCAACTAGCCAAGAACTTTCCATTGATCCCATCTAGAAAAAAATCACTATACATCCCATGCTCCTCGCGCCAGCAAAAAATATACCTCTCTAACCATGGTAGAAACCGTCAAGAACTCTCCTGATTCCTTTGCACAAAACTAAACCGTCGAGTCTGAATCCTTCTAACTCAACCAAACTACACAGGCCACTATCACCCAAGATCATTGCCATGAAACACCTGTACAAACTCATTACCTCGTAAGCACCCAAAGAACTAATCATATCCTTACCATACCTATTCGGCCTACTACCAAGCTACCCCATCTATCCGAGTTTCCTTTTGATTTACCTTCAATTTGATACTCCCTCTTGCTGTAGCACCACAATTTCTCAACCCAGACTTACCATACGAGACCTAAGCATAAAACTACATCGTCTAAGGCTCACAAGCCGCTGGAATAATCTCTCAAATATCCCCAAAAGCACCATATTCGAAATACTTTCCCTGAAGAGACTTCCTGCGAATCTAAAGCCATTATCTTCACCTTCTTGATATGTAGAATCCATAATGATATAGAAATACCACGAGTCTTGACACCCTCCAATGCAAACCTCAGTTTCTAGCCACATATACAACTTGAAAATCTCCAATTATTACATGTAAAATCTTGAACCGATTGGAACCATTCTCGAGAGTCATTTCTTGAGAGTCATTCACTCTACTCAAACCGCAATTAGATCGATCAAACGGACCGGTGACCTATGCACCATTAGTACTCCGACGCTGCAGAATGTAACCTTACCTTAAAGCAACCAAGCAACCTCATGGTCTATGCACCATACATCCTTTACCAATAAAAACTCAAGTCATTCCGTGATTCTCATACAACCATAAAGCATAGCATGACCTGTATTAAAATTTCCTTTACACGAGTCTTCCACGGTCTCAACCTCCGTAAGCCATAAATGATTCACCAGTACTCCTCAAACTGGAACTAACATAGCACAAAATCGTACAATCAACTAATCACTAGCATACTCCCCTACTTGGCTCAAAGCCATAGATCAAAACACAAAATAACTCATAATGCATGTACTCTATCACTGCCATAATACCATAGTGAGATTAAACTCCATACTTCATAAGCTCGTGCAACACAGACCATCTCGTACTTCAAATATTCTGCAAATCTCGCATTCACCTCGCAACAATCAAGCCCACTCTCTTAAGCAACCCGAATTTAAATTGTACACACATGTTTCACTGGTAAAAGAGATCTTTCGACAAACATTGTAAGGCTCACACAAACTTTAGAACACTCTAAAGGAGGTAACCCACCTACTTGCTCAAACTAATAGCTATTCATACCTTTCTACCGTCATAAACATTACGAAATCACTTATTCTTCTTGAGTCTGAACTCATATCATAATATGAAATCTACTCCACTCCCCAACTAAACAACATGAAAAGATTATTCACACACCCATAACCCGGGGCTATACATCAAGTCAAGATGGAAATCTAGCACACAATAGTTCTTCTATCCTCCAACAGACCCTTCTCGCCGCTTCCAAATCATATAGATACATATCTCAGTACTAACATACTCATCTCATAGCCGTCTAGTCGTCACTTCCACCAATAGGGACACTACCGAACATATAAGTTCAAAAAATCTTGCTCACACAATCAGCACCTCGGTGCTCAACTATAGGCAAAAATCCGGCCTCAAGTCCTCCAGACTGGCCCAACATCAATGCACATAAATCACATCTCGCCCCTCGATCAGGGAATCACAACCCGTCAATGCTCAGCTGATACCGAGTGCTCATGCGCGCATACGAATGCGTGGAAGGAATTCAAAGAGTTACATTTCAAGATGAATCAAGGACACACGATAAGAATTCAAGAATATGAAGTTTTTCCTAAAGGTTATGCAGCCTCCCGTGGATAAGTACAAACGTCTCCGTACTGATCTGCGAGATTCTACTAAACTTGCTCATGACTCGTGAGACCTATGTAACCTAGGCTCTGATACCAACTTGTCACGACCCTACACTCGGACCCGGTCGTGATGGCGCCTCTCGTGAAGACAAGGCCAGCTGACACATTCCCATTTCAATCTTAAGCAATAAAATAATAAGTATTAAGTCTTAAACATGAATAAATCTCAAAAACAAGCAGTTAATAGTATAATTTACAGAAATTAAACCCAACACAGCTCGATACCGGGGTGTCACTAGTCATGAGCATCTACTAAGGTCTAAAAAAAACAAGAATCTAAAGTGTACTAAATACAGTCTAATGAAATCAAGAGGGAGAAAAGCAGTGCTGCGAACGCCGGGCAGCTACCTTGCTAAACTCCGATGACTCTGCCACTAAGCAACCAAAACTCACTACCGGGTTCAGAAATACCTTAATCTGCACAAAAGGTACAGGGAGTAAAGTGAGTACTTCCAACTCAGTGAATAACAATCATAACTAAAGACTGAGTGATAGGAAATCACTAAAAGTACATCAACATGCTGTACATATGCAGTACAAAACCAGTAAGAAAGCAATGAAGCTGTGAAATCTCTTAAGCACCTTAGCGCAGTTTAAAACTTCTTCAAAAATGGCTTTTCAACAGTTAAGCAATTGAATGCAAAGCAATTAGAACAGATAAGCATAGAATATCCGCCCCTCGGGCACAATTACATAATTAAACAGGTAAATAACAGGTAAATAAGAAAGATAACCACATAAAGGTTCTCTCCTCGGGCACAATGTTAACAAATCCGCCCATCGAAAAATTTCTCAGAGCAATACTAGCCCCTCGGGCTATATCTCAGAACCATAGCAACCCCTCGAGCTATATCTCACATCACAATAGGTACCCGCGTTCACTAGGGGTGTGCAGACTCCTTGAGGGGCCACTTACGGCCCAAGAGCAATATCAAGCCATCTCGTGGCATCATCACTAGGCTCTCGACCGCATATCAATCAAGCCACCTCATGGCGTATATATCTCAGGCCCTCGACCTCATAATCAAAATCAGTGTATCACCGCTGCGGCATGCAGCCCGACCCAAAATTATCCTCACAACACAGGCCCTCGGCCTTATTCATGCAAAATCACATAAGCCACTCTGGCAATAGTAAAACATGATGCTCAGCCTAAAATATTATTTAGAATATCATTTCAAGTGTTAAAGCCGAGTAAGCATGGCAGAGTTTTGAAAATAATAGAATATAGCATGACTGAGTACAAGTTTAAAGTCAAAACAGTTAGGAAAATATCATTTAAAATCCCTTAAGGGTTCAAACAGTTGGCACGAAGCCCAAATATGACATTTAATCCAAAATATAATAATATCGAACAATTAACTGTCAAATACGTAGTAGAATAATCATTCGGGATGGACTAAGTCATAATCCTCAACGGTACACGACCCCACGCCCGTCATCTAGCATGTGTATCACCTCAATATAGCACAACGATGTGCAAATCCGGGGTTTCATACCCTTAGAACATCATTTACAATCATTACTCACCTCAATCCGGTCCAAACTCTAGCCCGTGATGCCTTTTCTCTCACGAATCGACCTCCGATGCTCCAAATCTAGCCATAATCAGTACATAATCATTAAAATATGCTAGGGGAACAAATCCCACTCGAAAATATCTAATTTACATTAAAAAACCCCAAAATTGCTCAAACCCGGCCCTCGGGCCCACGTCTCAAAATACGATAAAAACTATAAAATCCGACAACCCATTCAACCACAAGTACAACCATACCAAAATTACTAAATTCCGATAACAATTTGGCCTACAAATCTTCAAATCTTATTTTCAAATCCCTAGGTCCAAATCCCCAATTTACACCTCAAAAACATGTAATCTAGTCGGATTATTCGAAGATAATTCAATATTATGGATTAGAAATGATCACAAGTGACTTACCTCAAAATTTCCCATGATTTCTTGCTCAAAAATCGCCCTAAGCCGTGTTTTTTCACAAAAAAATGTCAAAATGATCAAAACAACAGAACAACATAAATAAATCTGATTCTAGTTGCTAAAAGCCATTTCCGATCGCTAAAAGCGGTCCAATCTGGTCGCTAAAGGTGCACACCAGATCTGATGCACCAGCAGACTTTAATTTTACTAAAAAAGCTTTAACTCCATCATACGAACTCGTAATTCGATGATTCTTGTTCCTATGAGTCACAAATAATAATATGAACATAGTCCTTCAATTGATACTCAATTCGGAGCTCATTCGCTCAGTGCAATACCCATTTCGCTCGTTAAATAATTAACTAATGATTCGCATCAAAAACCCAATCGCGACTTGATAAAATTATACCAAACTTTCTAGATCACTTCTAAAATTCATTATCAAAATTACGGAAGTCTAGAAATCAAATTTCGATCTGTAAAACTAAAAATGGATCTTTGGATCATTACATGCTTATGCTCAAAACGGCAAAAATCTTCCAAAAACTCTTCCAAAACTTATCCGAGCCTCATGAGACACACGCCATAACATCATTATTACTTTTTCCAACCTTCGTAACGCTCAAAACAACATCAAAGCATCGAATCACCCTCGGATTCAAGCCTAAAAATTCCAAATCATCCGAATTTCGAATTCGATCAAAAATTCTATCAAACCTCATCTGAATGACCTGAATTTTGCACACACATCCCAAATGAAAAAATAAATTTATAGCAACTTTTGAAATTTCATTCCGACCGCTACATCAAAATCTCGCCTATCAACCGAAAAACGCCAAAAACTCAATTTCGCCAATTCAAGCCTAAATCTACTCCGGACCTCCAAAACACATTCCGATCATGCTCCTAAATCCCAAATCACCTAATAGAGCTAACCAAATTATAAAAATTCCAATTCGAGATCATATACAAACAAGTCAAGACTTGGTCAAACCTTTTAAATTTCAAGCTTCAAACTGAGAACTGTTCTTCCGAATTCATTTCGATTACCCTAAAAACCAAAACCAACAATTTATATAAGTCATAATACATCACGCAGGGCAAGTCATGCCTAAGAATTAGCGAGCAAAGTGCAAAATCTCAAAACGAGCGATCGGGTCATTATAGTTTCACCTCAATATAGCACGACGTTGTGCAATCCGTGGTTTCATGCCCTCAGAACAGCATTTAAAATCATTACTCACCTCGAACTAGCCTGAAAAGCTACTTTGCAACACGCTTGCCTCTCGACCCAACTTCTGAGTGCTCCAAATCTACCAAGTTCAGATTTTTATCATCAAATTATGCTAGACGAATGAATTCCAATTGAAAGATATAGATTTTAAGCACAAAACCCGAAATCAGTCAAAACCCGACCCCCGGGCCCGCGTACCGAAACTAGACAAACTTTATACCAAAATGTTCTTCATCATCTCACGAGTATGTACATATAAAGAACTCGAAAATTAGAGTTCGTTGATCCCTCAAATCATCCCTAGAAGGTCTCATAATATCAAGCCCTAACTCACCTTTTTCTACTGATTTTCTTGTCTAAATCCATGTAAGATCGCATATTTAACTCAAAAATAGTAAGAAATCACTTACATAGTGTTGCTTGGTGAAAATTCCTCCTTGAGCTCTCCAAAATCGTCAAAGCCAAATGAAAGAAATGGGCTAAAACTCATGTCTAAAACAATCTGCCCAGGCTTCGTCGAGTTGTACCTTGCACTGTGCAGGTTGTACATCCTATTACCATTTTCCTGCTGTACACCTTCTGCTAAAACACCCATAAATCCTTGTGAAAATATCCAAATGATAAATGATTTGAAGATTTAGAACTAGGCTCGAAGATATTTCATTTGATAGGTTGTACACCATATAACCCTTTATATATTCCGAGATATGAGCTTCTAAAGTCAGCTCCAGCCATTAGAAAATTCTGTTGAAACTGCTCCACCAGCCATCTTCAGTCGATCGTAACTTTCTGATAAAATATCCAATTCATAAGTGGTTTAACTTTCTAGAAACTAGAATTCAAGAGCAACAACTTTCATGTTTAGCATATTTTCTGATTCCTTATATATTGCAAGATATGAGCTTCCAAACTCGACTCCTCGCATCAGAAATTTTCTAGTGAACAGCTTCTGCAACAAAATTTCAACAGCTTTCTTTGTCTGAAATCCATCCCGTTAACCTTCCGAAATCCACCCGAGGCCCTAGGGACCTTAACCAATTATACCAACATGTCCCAAAATATGATACAAACTCGCTCGAGACTTCAAATCACATCAAACAACGTCGAAATCATGAATCACGCATCGAATCGAATTATGAGTTTTCAAATCTTTCTACTTATGTATTTTGCGCCGAAACATATCAAATCAATCTGGAATGACTTTAAATTTTGCACACAAGTCACATTCGACATTACGGACCTACTCCAACTTCCGGAATCGGAATCCGACCCCGATATCAAAAAGTCAACTCTCGATCAAACTTCTCAAAAACTTTCAAATTTCTAACTTTAGCCAAATGACTCCAAAATGACCCACATACCTCCAAATTAACTTCCGATCGCGCTCCCAATACCAGAATCGCCATACGGAGCTATTCTCAGAATCGGAATCACAAACGAACATCGATAACACTGATATGCACTTCAACCCAAGCTTATGAAATTCTTTAAAAAATGCCAACTTCTACAATAGGTGCCGAAAAGTTCCCGGGTCTTCCAAAACCGATCCGGACATATGCCCAAGTCCGAAATTATCATATGAACTTGCTGGAGCCTTCGAATCCTGATTCCGAGGTCGTTCACTCAAAAATTCAATCTTAGTCAATTCTTTCAACTTAAAACTTCCGAAATGAGAATTCTTTCTCCAAATCAACTCCGAATTTCCCGAAATTCAATTCCACGTAAATGTTATAATACCTGAAGTGAAGCTGTTCATAACCTCAAACCGTTGAACAACGCGCTAGAGCTTAAAATGACCGGTCGGGTCGTTACAAATTGAATCACTTCCTTGATTTTCTCTACAGTTTGCAATATAGACGGAGCAGGTGTAAATTGGAAAAGGATGACACTATGAGAGGAAGGAGAAAAAGAAAAGGAGAGAGAAATGATGATTGTGAGATATTGCATGTTACAGAATATAATGGGGTTGTGAGGCACAATTTGACACATCTTCTTGACGAAATTTGGAGTTGGATAATGCAGTGCAATGTCATTTAGAAATGCCAAGAAATAATGAAAAGTTTTAATAGGGCTGATATTAACTATCATTTTATCTCATAGTGACAGAAATCGTACTTGCAAACTTCACTTGTGGGATTACAGTGGATTGTTGTTGTTGTTATAGTGACAGAAATCCGCTTCTTCTGATGGTAAAAGAATGAAAATGTGTTATGAACTATTAAGTAAGCTCTATGTTATATGAGTACTCTGGTCTAATCTTCTATTTCACCTTAATAGAACTAACCTCATATTTTGATTCTTTTCTTCTTCTTCTTTTAGTCCGTAACATCACATTTTGATTCTAAAGGAAATGGCTATCAACTAATTGGACTTTGAAAGTTCTTGTTTAATCTTCTACTTGATCTTGAACTCCTGACTTCCTTATAAGAGTTAGAGATATTTATTCAGTCATGCAGTAAGCTTTTGAAGTACTAAAAGGTCATTACGAATATTTTGGATACAAGGCACGAGTTGAGCACTGTTTCAAAAAGAACTGCTTAATATATATTGCTGAACATTCAGATATTTCTCTTCGTGACTTATTTATTGACGAATGCAAGGTAAATACATAAAAGAATTTCCAATTTAAAAAATGATGGATCTACTTTGGGAAAAATGAAGCAGGACAAGAGTTTAAGATAATAAATTTACGTAGGATCTTCCCTTAAAACAAAAAAACAAAAAACAAAAAGAATATGTCCTATTAACTGAATAGAAAATTACATAATGCAACCACATTTTTTTATTTTGGATAATTTTTTTTTTTTTTTTGCATTATGTCTATTACTCGATTGTTTGGTGCCTTAGTCTAATATGGAATGTGTGTTCAGTTCATTTTCTGTTTAGAGGAAGGATAATATTACCACAAGCTCTGGGCAATCAAGCTTATAAATTTAAGGTGTATTATTACTAGAAAGATGAGATTATTAAATATTTAGGGATTACGGAGTTGATAATGTTGTTGGAACCATTTTTAATTATCACATTATCATTATGTATTGGTTAGTTGCTCTTCAACTTCAGAATCCTACGTCTTATTTTGGTTCTGGTCGAACTTGTCAGCTGATGATTTCAATTTAGAACAGGATGAGATACGTTAGAATGTCTGTTCTTTATTTCATTTGCTTTAATGATCAAACTCTATTCTTCCCATTATTTAAAAACTCAGTTGCTTTTAGGATTTGGAGCGGAAATTACACGAAATTTTTATGATTCCACTTTATTTTTTAGTTTTTTGTACTAGAGGAACGTGCATTTAATATGAACCTGAACAATATGTGGTTGGCCACATCAAAATTAGGGCATTCTTTAAGTTCAAAAGAATTCAACTGCAGCAATTGCCCAAAAAGTAAAGTTGTATTCCACCTCAAAAGGACAAACCTTACTTCGGTTAATTCTTCCATCAGGGAGATTGTTATTTCTTGCGGGGAGATACTAGATGTGTGAATATACATATGAATATGATAGGTATTAGGGGAAAAAAACTGGACAAACAAAGTTAAATTAATGGTATAATAATATTATCTGTTTCACTTTATTCATGAGCGTTTTTACTATATTTGTTTGTTTGTCTATTGCTAATGTCATCAATGGGTTATCTACCCTTATTGACCATTTAAGCATTTTTTTGAATACACGTGTCAAGTCATCACTTGCTTTTAAATTAAATTATGTATTTTCGAGGCCTTGAAAACCTCATTTAGAGTCACCTCAATTTGTGTACGCAGTCCGGGCGCGTAGCCGGAAAGCTTAAACATAAAAATCTGTGAAAAATGATAAAAATTTGGCTAATAAATGAATTAATTTGACTTCGGTCAACGTTTTGGGTAAACGGACTCGGACCCATGATTTGACGATCCCGGAGGATCCGTAGGAAAATACGGGACGTGGGCGTTTGCCCGGAATCGAATTCCTAGGTCCCAAGCCCGAGAAATGAATTTTTAAAGGACATTATTTTCTGAAATTGTTTAAGGAAATTTGAAATGAAATTTGATTAGAACATGGTGGTATTGGACCCGTATTTTGATTCTGACGCTTGTCACACCTCCTTTTTGCGCACACCTACCCCGAGGGATAAATGTGTGAGGGGAGTTTTTCCAATTTAAGTGACATTATTCGAAATGGGATTATTTATTCAATTCAAAGTCGCCACTTGGGAAAGGTTTGGCTTTTGGTGTCCCAAGTCACCGGTTTATCTTGAATCCCAAATCGAGGAGATTTTCGACTTTCCAAGTGAAGTCTGCGAACCAGAAATTCTACGTAAGGAATTCTGTTGACCCGAGGGAAGGTGTTAGGCACCCCCGGATCCCGTGGTTCTAGCACAGTCGCTTAAACTGTTATAAATGACTAAAAATCTGATTTTTATACATGTTATCCCATAGTGCAATTTTAAAGATCAATTATCGCTTTATTATTATTATTATGAGAATTGCAACGTCGTAAAAATATATTTCGAACCACGTCACATCGATGTACCCGTGGCTATTGACATATTTCGACTCCGTCGAGATTTGGATTTGGTCACATAAATGTGCACCCGAGTTTAGGGAGGTAATGTTATTAAATACGCGCCTAAAGAGTCTAGCGCGTTATTATTTTGGGGAAGGCCGTGCAATTCGCTAAACTGCCCATCCTGAATTCCAAATGTTTTATTTTAAATAAATATTGAGGGTCCCGCAATTTGTGCATTTCATTTGGCGAGGCTCGTCTCATTTTATTTAAAGGCCAATCTTAACGAGACTATGATTTTTCTATTTATATTTTGTTTCTAAAATAAAGAAATCCTAATTAATTTATTACTGGATTAAAAGAATGGCCTATCACAAGCCCTGGCCCAAGCCCAAATGTACATAGTATCAGAACTGGACCCGGGCCACTCCTTAGGGCGCTGAGGCTTACACTTCTCGAAAGTGGGCTGTTGAGCCCAAATCGTTTAAACCAAACCAAACTTCAATTCAATATGAACAAATGTTTACTGAATTTACTTCAAGTTGGGATCGAATTGTGCTGACATTACTTAACAGTGAAAAAACGAACTAGACATGTCGAATTGCATTAAACAACAAGATTCAAATTATACACCTTTAAGGGACTGAATGCTAACATTGCCACCCTGGTTATATAGTTCCGCTATTTCTATCTTTCATATTTCCTAGCATGCTTATCTAGTATTTCAAACAGACTTAGCTGCTACTGAAACTCACAAACATAAAACTAAATCAGGCATTCAACTTCTAAGGTAAGTCCGAAAGAATATTTACTGCGTAGTTCACTTGCTACAAATTATAAAGCATTCCATTCATCAAGATCCATTATAGCTACTGTAGTAATAAATTTAAACTATACAAAAACTTAAACAAGTTGATGTCCACGAACGCAGGCCGAATTTCATTTCTTCAATTAATTCTCACAAACTGATTATTTTAATCTTTCATACATCAACTAGAGATGAAGAAATACCTGGAAATTAGTACAATGGAAGAAGAAATCAGCAGTAGCAATGCAACAATAATATAACAGCAGCGATGGAACAGCTTAAACAAACACAACAGCACAGCAATGGAACAGTTCCAAACAGCCAGCACAACACCCAAAATGAACCAAAATGAGACTCAATAACCCCCAGAATCACAATCACAAATATTTGACCTCAAAATGATTCAATTGAAAACCCAACACCAATCGAAATACAATCAAGAACTCCCCTAGAACCCAGCAATCAGAAGCTGAATTAGAAAAGCGTAACTTGGTCACTAAAGTTGAAGTTCTCTTCAAGTTTCAGCAGGTTTAAATTAAAAGGAAGCCAGTTTGTCAATCTTAGGCTCTAGGAAGCCCAATCCCTTTTCAAATGTTTTTCAAGCTCTTAGAAGAAAAGAAATTCTCAGAATGCTATTTGAACTCTCAAAGATTGATAGTTCTCAAAGCTTTCCTTAATTGTTTTTTTTTAGCTCTCAGAATCTGAAAAGTCTCCTATTCCTTTAAACTCTCAGCTTTTTCCCTTTTAGATTTTCAGAGTGTTTTATCAGTGTATGGATTCGAAAAAAAATCTATCTCCCAATGTTTAAAAAGAACTCTCTCTTATATTTTTTTTCAAACTCTTTCCCTTTCCTCATTTTAGGCAACTAGTGGACACTAATTTGACTTATTTTAAGCCTTAAAATCAGAAAGTTGTCCTCCACTACTAGTTGTCTTTTTACTATTTTAATTTCACTTATCCTTGTCTTATCCAATCCACTAATAGACCTTAATTGTTCAGCAGCCTTTAAACAAACTATTCAAGTGGCTTAAAATCCCAAAACACCCCTGGAATCACTAAAACTTACTGTCCTATAAGCTATAACCAAATTTAACTAATTAATAACTTGAATACCAATTAACCCAAACTAATTCCTAATTAAACACCTGATTGAATCTACAGCAGCTATAATCAATACAACTTATCAAGCTCAATCACTTAGCCATATGAACTGACTCCTAACAAGTATATCGAAATTGAAATCAAACAGGGCAAGCATTAAGTTTCAATGGGTAGGCCACTTAACTAAACTCTGAACTTTTATCAGGATTACAGCTATAACCAATTCACTTTCCTAAACTCAAGCTATAAACAATTCAGACTTTTAATTCAATCAATGATTCGGACCAACTTAGGCAGTATTGATAACATCACTGTTACATTGTTCTAACAAACAAACCTATATAACTAATCGACAATATTCATTTAATCAATTACATTACATATAATCGATAGCAAATAATCGACATACAAACCTGTGATTCACAGTTTTTGGGCAAAACAGGGAAAATACGAAACTAATTATTCAACGATATTAATCAAATCGAATATGTATCCTATAACAAACACAATTAAACAAACAAACAAAAGCAAACAAATCGACTAAATAAAAAGGTCTTAAGGAGAAGAAAAAGAAAAGTTAACAAAACCGCAAAAGATATAAAAGAAAAAAAAATAACAAAACTGAACTAGCAACAAATATCAAAATAAAGATAGAAGAAAGGAAGAAACAATACCTCAAAAGGCAAAAAATTAGAAATCCAAACGGGCTTGGACCAATTTCGGACTTGAAACTTTGAGGCCAAACTGACCTTAGTCGAGTGTTATCAACTGAGAACACTTCGACTAAGGTCCATTGAACCATCAAAAATCTTCAGCCAGGCTCGAATCTAGGCTAAGGGAAGGTCCAGTATGATTTTGGGGCAGATTAGGGTTGTTTTGTTTTTCGCTCGAATCTTCGATTGAAGATTCGAGAAGCTACGAGATGATTCGATGTGAAAGGGGTAAGGATTTGGGGAGGGGGGATCAAGGCGGTTAAGGGGTGTAAGTTTGGAGGGCATCAGAGTCGGCGCCGCCGGGTTTTCAGGCGAAGGGAACAGGGGCGGCTAGGGTTTGGGATGGGTCGTCTCTGATAGAGACGATGGAGAGACAGGGGGGTGAGGTGTTTGTTGGGAATATATAGTAGGGGGATGAATTAATCCTGGCCGTTTGATCAAACAAGATCAACGGCCTGGATCAGCTAACTTAATGAGAACGACGTCGTTTGGGTTTGAATCGGGTAACGGGTACGATTTATGAGACGGGCTAATGAGTGTATTGTGAATCGTTGGATCATGATCAATGGATGGCTGAGATCCCCTGACCATGGAACGATGCCGTTTTGGACGTCTAAGAGGTCTGGTCAATTGGACCAGTTTAAGTGTAAAATTTGGGCTGGATTTGGTCAAATTTGGACGGCCCAGTCCGATTTTCTTACTATTTTTTGTTGTTTTCTTCATTTTAATTCCTAATTTAAAACATTAAAATCCTAGATTAGATTACAAAAAATCAAATTAACTTCTACTAATAACTAACACACAAAATTAAATACCAATTTAAAATAAAATCACACAACTAGACCTTTAAATGATAAAATGCAAAGTACGTTATTTTTTGTGATTTTTTTATTTTTGTAAAACAAATTACTTAATTAATTCTAACTGTAAAATTAAACCAAAAGATGTAAATGTAACATATTTTTGTATTTTATATTAATTTAAACAAATAGACATGCACAAACAAACGCAAACAATAACACAAAAATATTCAGAACAATTGCAAACTATCAAAAATTATTTTATTTTGGATTTCTTTTGGAGAAATTCGTACAGGGCAAAAATCACGTGCTCACAGCTGCCCCTCTTTGTCCGAAAATACGAAGAGTTTCCGTGCAAAGATAAAGTGAGCGGATACGAGCGATTTTTTGCCCGTTTGAGTACTCCGTGTGAAGCATTTTTTGAAAGACTTGACCGAACCTTTGCTTCAAAAGGTCTACTACATATCCCTGGCTAAAAAGGGAATCAGGTCAATGTAGTTCGGGAAGTTTTGGTAGCTGGGACTACCATTAAGCTATGGCTTTACGGTTATTGCTATTGTTGTTGTTGTTGTTGCTGCTGCTACTGCTTACTAACCTCCTTATTACACCAAAAGGAAAATCAAAGTTAAGCTAGCTATGTCTATCAACTATGAGTTACAAGATTCATATCTATAATTCTTTTGAAACTTGATCTTGAGTCTTAGCTGATTTTGCTGTAGACTTCGATCCGAATCTTGATGCTCACGAGTTGTAGGTGCTTGTTTATTTCTGCAGCATTGAGCAAAACAAGATTGGTGGGGCTTGTGACTTCAATCAGATTTCGAGCAGTCCGCACCTTTGTTTGCTCCAATATTCGAGATCATTTCTTTTTTTTGTTCTTTTCTTCCCCTCTTTATTCTGGATTGATATTCATTCCATCGACCATCTCGCACCTTGTGTCTTAACATAGAGCTGCTTAAGATAGCAAAACAAACGAACGAACGAAATTTTCTGCCCCAGTTTTCATTAGGAAAATTTCGTGAGTTAGTTGTGGCACATATCTAATCAATCAAATCAAGATTATGTAGGGAGATCCTCGCTTTTTTTGGCCGGAATTTGGAAAGAAAAGGCTCCTTGGGTTATGCCAGAAAGATCCTCGATTTTTGGAAAAGAAAAAGCTCCTTGGGTTATGCCAGGGAGATCCTCGGTTTTTTGGCCGGGATTTGGAAAAGAAAAAGCTCCTTGGGTTATGCCAGGGAGATCCTCGGTTTTTTGGCCGGGATTTGGAAAAGAAAAAGCTCCTTGGGTTATTCCAGGGAGATCCTGGGTTTTTGGCCGGGATTTGGAAAAGAAAAAGCTCATTGGGTTATGTCAGGGAGATCCTCGATTTTTTGGCCGGGATTTGGAAAGAAAAAGCTCAATGGGTTATGACAGGGAGATCCTCGGTTTTTTGGCCGGGATTTGGAAAGAAAAAGCTCCCTGGGTTATGCCAGGGAGATCCTTGGGTTTTTTACCGGGATTTGGAAAATAAAAAGCTCCTTGGGTTATGCCAGGGAGAACCTCGGTTTTTTGCCCGGGATTTGGAAAAGAAAAAGCTCCTTGGGTTATGCCTGGGAGATCCTCAGTTTTTTGGCGGGGATTTGGAAAAGAAAAAGCTCCTTGGGTTATGCGAGGGAGATCCTCGGTTTTTGGCCGGGATTTGGAAAAGAAAAAGCACCTTAGGTTATGCCAGGGAGATCCTCGGTTTTTGGCCTGGATTTGGAAAAGAAAAAGCTCCTTGGGTTATGCCAGGGAGATCCTCGGTTTTTTGGCCGGGATTTGAAAAGAAAAAGCTCCTTGGGTTATGCCAGGGAGATCCTCGATTTTTTGGCCGGGATTTGGAAAAGAAAGAGCTCCTTGGGTTATGCCAGGGAGATTCTCGGTTTTTTGGCCGGGATTTGGAAAAGAAAAAGCTCCTTGGGTTATGCCAGGGAGATCCTCGGTTTTTTGGCCGGGATTTGGAAAAGAAAAAGCTCCTTGGGTTATGCCAGGGAGATCCTCGGTTTTTTTGCCGGGATTTGGAAAGACAAGCTCCTTGGGTTATGCTAGGGAGATCCTCGGTTTTTTGGCCGGGATTTGGAAAGAAAAAGCTCTTTGGGTCATGCCAGGGAGATCCTCGATTTTTTGGCCGGGATTTTTAAAGAACAACCTCCTTGGGTTATGCCAGGGAGATCCTCGGTTTTTGGCCGGGACTTGGAAAGAACAAGCTCCTTGGGTTAGGCCAGCGAGATCCTCGGTTTTTTGGCCGGGATTTGGAAAAGAAAAATCTCCTTGGATTATGCCAGGGAGATCCTCGGTTTTTTGGCCGGGATTT
>MU713904.1:23898-59042 GCA_026770625.1 Nicotiana glauca | reverse complement strand
AGACATAGTACCTTTTGACTGCGTCCGCGTTCACAGCTGTTTCAGGATCATTTCCTTCCATATCACCCAGATATAACGCTCCTCTTGGCAATATCTTCCTGATGATGTACGGACCTCTCCAATTAGGAGCAAATTTTCCTTTTGCTTCTTGGTGATGGGGAAGAATGCGCCTTAACACAGCTGTCCTACTTCAAAATTCCTAGGTCGTACTTTCTTGTTGTAAGCACGGGCCATTCTTTGTTGGTACAACTGCCCGTGACAGACTGCAGCCATTTGCTGTTCATCAATTAAGGTCAACTGATCTAATCGAGTCTTAACCCATTCGCTATCTTCAATCTCTGCTTTCACGATGATTCGGAGAGAAGGGATTTCTACCTCTACAGGTATTACCACCTCAGTTCCATATACCAAAAGGTACGGGGTTGCTCCTGTCGATGTGCGCATCGTGGTGAGATATCCCAGTAATGCGAAGGATAACTTTTCATGCAATTGTCTGGAGTTCTGAATCATTTTCCTCAAGATTTTCTTGATGTTTTCATTTGCTGCTTCAACATCACCATTGGCTTTGGGTCGGTAGGGAGTGGAGTTTCTATACGTTATTTGGAATTGTTCACATACCTCTTCCATCAAACGACTGTTTAGGTTTGCAGCATTATCTGTGATGATAGTCGCAGGAATACCAAAATGGCAAATAAGATTGGAGTGCACGAAATCTACCACGGCTTTTTTAGTGAACGATTTGAGAGTGATGGCTTCAACCCACTTCGTGAAGTAGTCAATGAAAACCAATATGAATCTATGTCCATTTGAGGCTTTTGGTTCGATCGGCCCAATGACATCCATGCCCCAAGCAACAAATGGCCAAGGTGCTGACATAGGATGTAATTCTGTTGGAGGTGCATGAATCAAATCACCGTGTACCTGACACTGATGGCACTTTCGGACAAAGCTGAAGCAGTATTTCTCCATGGTTATCCAATAATATCCAGCTCGAAGGATTTTCTTTGCCAAAACATACCCGTTCATATGAGGTCCACACACTCCTGCGTGTACTTCCTGCATGATTCTTCCTACTTCCTCGGCGTCAACGCATCTTAACAAGTTAAGATCCGGGGTTCTTTTATACAAGACCTCGCCGCTCAAAAAGAAACCACTCGCACGCCGCCTAATAGTTCTCTTTTGATCTCCAGTAGCATGTTCGAGGTATTCTTGTGTTCTTAAAAACCTCTTAACATCATGGTACCATGGCTGGATATTTGGTTCTGCCTAGATTACATTACAGTAAACTTGTCTTTCCCTGATTTGGATTTCCAAAGGATCGATGTGGGCATTGCTTGGATAAGGTAACATTGAAGCTAAAGTGGCAAGTGCATCGGCTAGTTCATTGTGACACCGCGGGACGTACCTGAACTCTATTGATTTGAATCGCTTGCCAAGATCTTCCACGTGCTGCCTGTAAGGAATAAGCTTGACATCCCGAGTTTCCCATTCACCCTGGGCCTGCCGGATAATCAGATCAGAATCCCCCATAATCCACAAATCTTCCACATCTTGATCGATTGCCATAGTCATGCCCATGATGAAAGCTTCATATTCAGCTGTATTTTTTGTGCAAAACAAACGGAGCCTAGCTGTAGCCGGATAGTGTTGACCAGTGGGTGAGATCAAAGAACATTTTCCAAGCATGAGCTTCTTCAGGGACTACTTCTATTGTGTTTGCCTCCTCATCTGGAACGTAAGTACTCAACGGTTGGTATTCCTCATCAACCGGGTTTTCAGCCAAGTGATTCGCCAATGCCTGGGCTTTCATCGCCGTGCGAGTGACGTAGACTATGTCGAATTCAGTAAGCAAAATTTGCCACTTTGCCAATCTCCCAGTGGGCATCGGTTTCTTGAATATGTACTTCAAAGGATCCAACCTGGTTATGAGGTAAGTAGTATGAGCCTGAAGATAATGTCTCAACTTTTGAGCGACCCATGTCAAAGTACAACATGTTCTTTCCAACAAAGTGTATTTGACTTCATAACTAGTGAACTTCTCGCTCAAGTAATAGATCGCCTGCTCTTTCTTTCCAGTTGCATCATGCTGCCCGAGGACACAACCAAAAGGATTTTCTAAGACCGTCAGATACAAGAATAGAGGTCTCTCTGGCTCCGGCGGGACCAAAACTGGGGGATTTGAAAGATATTCTTTGATCTCGTCGAAGGCCTATTGACACTCAGCTGCCCATTTGATTGCTGCATCTTTCCTTAATAGCTTGAATATGGGCTCACATGTGGTAGTCAATTGAGCGATGAACCGGCTGATATAGTTTAACCTGCCCAATAGACTCATCACATCTTTCTTTGTCCTTGGAGGAGGCAGGTACCGGATAGCCTTTATCTTCGTTGGATCTAACTCGATACCTCTCCTGCTGACTATGAAACCCAGAAGTTTGCCTGATGGGACTCCGAAGGCGCATTTAGCCGGATTCAGCTTCAAATCATACTTTCGCAGCCTCTCGAAAAATTTCTTCAAGTCTCGAACATGATTGTCCTGAGTCTTGGACTTGATGATCACGTCGTCTACATACACCTCTATCTCTAGATGCATCATATCATGAAAAATAACAGTCATGGATCTCATGTATGTTGCCCCGGCATTCTTCAAACCGAACGGCATAACGCGATAATAATAAATACCCCAAGGTATAGTGAAAGCGGTTTTCTCGGCATCTTCCTCATCCATCAATACCTAGTGATATCCCGCGTAACAATCCATGAAGGACTGTATCTCATGTTTGGCACAGTTATCAACAAGGATATGGATGTTGGGCAAGGGGAAGTTATCTTTGGGACTTGCCCTATTCAAATCTCGGTAATCCACACACACCCGAGTTTTCCCATCTTTCTTTGGCACCGGAACTACATTAGCCAGCCATGTAGTATACTGGACCACCCGGATTACCCCTGTTTTCAACTGCTTCATGATTTCTTCTTTGATCTTATCACTGATATCAGTCTTGAACTTCCTCTATTTCTGTTGAACTGGGGGACAATCAGGGTAGATTGGCAATTTATGCACCACTAGATCAATACCTAATCCTGGCGTGTCATCGTATGACCAAGCAAACACATCTTTAAACTCAAACAAGAGTTGAATTATTGCATCCCGTGTTCTCTCATCTGTGTGAATGCTTATCTTGGTCTCTCGGATTTCTTCAGAAGTTCCCAAATTAACCAGTTCTGTGTCATAAAAATTCGGCTTAGGTTTATTCTCAAAGTGTTCCAGTTCTCGATTTATTTCCCTAAAAGCCTCTTCTTCATCATATTCCAATTCTTAGTTCATTATTTCAGAATTAGATAGCGTGTTTGGATCTGGGCGTGAAGTCCGCAAGCATGTCATGTTATTTAAAGACGCATGGTTATAACTGAAAGAAAAGATAAAAGAAAAATAGCAAAAATCAGAAAGAATAAAGAAAAATAAAATGATGAAATACTGATTTTATTCCTTGGAATTGGGAAGATAACAGGGTCTACATTTCAGGAAATTAAATTAAAAAAACAGGAAACTAAAGAAAACATCCGAGTTACACCCTGGGATAACTCGTGATGCAGGAAAGGTGGCAGGACATGTCTACCCGGACTCCCGCCTGACTGGGAACGGTGTAGCCTCCCAATTTTGAAGCTTAGCATTTGGCCCCATGTATAGCACCTTAGCGGTGCTTGTGCCTTCTCCCAGCTGAACCATGTGGGTTTCGTAAAGCATTTCTCTCATCGCCTCACATATTTCCTCAATCTCTTCGGCTGTAATGGCCTCATCCTCTTCTTCTTCATCATATTTTAGGCTGACGAAGGTCTTGTACAAGTGCGGTAGTGGTTGAGGTAAATCCCATCCCTCATTCTTTCTCTTATTCGCCAACTTTTCATCACATGGGGTGGGGTGAAAGCCTATCCCAAAGAATTTCTCAGTTGAAGGCAAGGTGATAGGTTCTTCTATTCCTTGTAATGATTTCCCAAGCCCTTTTCCCGGTTTGAAGCCACGTCGGATCATTTCTTTATCCACCATGATTGACGCATTAGAAAGGAAGGGTTGGGGACAAGGGTCTCCTTCTTCATACTGGTCGGCGACCACAATTTCAAAAGCCTGATAAACTATGTGCTCGCTTCCTTCTCTTGCTTCAAGACATGGGACTGAAGGGTCCTAATAGATTGATTGCTCATCTTCCCCGTGGACCACGATCTCTTGACCCTCATGCTCGAACTTTACCATTTGATGAAAGGTTGAGGGTACAGCCGCGGCCGCATGAATCCATGGCCTTCCCAGAAGAAAGTTGTAGGACGTGTCCATGTCCAGAACCTGGAAAGTTATTTCAAAATCCACTGGGCCAATGGTCAGAATCATGTCGATTTCTCCAATTGTATCCCTTTTTATACCATCAAAAGCCCGTACATAAACATTGTTGGGTCGAATTCTTTTGGTCCCAATTTCTATGCGTTGTAAAGTCGAGAGCGGGCAGATGTCTACCCCGGAACCTCTATCCACCATAACCCTTTTCATGTAGTACCCTTCGCATTTGACTATTAAGTGCATGGCCTTGTTATGTGCGGCTCCTTCTTGGGGCAAGTCATTCTTACTGAAGGAAATTTGGTTGATTGCAAAGAATCTTTCCGCCATTCTTTCCAGCTGCTCCACAGAAGTCTCAACAGGCACACATGTTTCATTAAGAGTCTTAATCAATACCTTCTGATGTTCGGTGGAGTTCATCAATAGAGATAACAAGGAAACTTGTTCGAGAAACTTTCGAAGCTGGTCAATCACTTCATAATCTGCCATTTTCATATTTTGAAAGAAATTCTATGCTTCCTCGGCACTCACAGGCTTTTTAGATGGGAAGCGCTTTTTGGTGGCATTGTTTATTTCTTCCAAATTGGCGTATTTTTCAGCAGGGTGGTTTTCTTGAACTGCTCCTAAGATTTCTTTGCCCTTATAGGTCACCACTATTTTGTTGTAATTCCAGGGTATATCAGTAGGATCTTTCATGGGCTTTTGTGACGCGCGAACAAGAACCACGGGCTCATTCAAAATTGGTGGATTAATCGGCCCCCGTATCACATACGCCCCCTTCAGCACATACATCTGGGCTCCCTTTTTCAGTTCAAATCTTTTTGGAGGACTCAAGGTCAACTGCTTTTCTTTGCTGCCTCGTGGGATATAGAGAATACCATCTTTTGGAGGCATTGCCTCTGTTCCCATTTCAACTTTCTTCTCCGGCTCTGGAGGGGCAGTTCTATTCTTTTCCTCCCTTTTTGTCTTGCTTCGAGGTAGCTTTTGATTTCTTTTTTGCAACAATGATTGCAATGATGGCCTTCAACGCTAGGTCAAATTCCTTATCCTCGCAAATCATTCCAATTATCGGCCCGTTGTTGTGGGCCGGCAGTGGGTTATCAGTCACATTCGGGACTTCTTCATCCCTCAATACTACTTTTCCTTGTTCTATTAAATCCTCCACGGCTCTTTTCAAAGTCCAATAATTTTCTGTATCATGCCCCTCAGACCCTGAGTGATAAGCGCATCGGACGCCTCGCTGATAGGAGGGTGATTCTGGGTTTTACCTATTTTGAGGCATGGGCTGCAATAGACCCATTTGAATAAGCTTCGGAAATAGACTGGAGTAGGGTTCACCAATTGGTGTAAAATTTGGCCTCCTGGGTGGTTCACGAGGATGAAAGTTATTTTGTGAAGGACGGGGGTTATAGTGGTTTGGGTGAGGAGGCTGATTTCTGGGAAATGGAGCTCTATTTTGGTTAAATTGTTGTTGTGGCCTGACATATAGTTGTGCATTCATCACTGCGTATGGCTAAGGACCTATGACATAGGTCGCATCTTGATGGGGATAGTAGTGTTGTGGGGTTCTTTCAGAGAAATAAAATCTGGTCTGGTGGGGTTTTCTTACATTTGAAGTTGCCGTTATTGCTTCTTCCTTCTTCTTTCGATTTGCTACTCCTCCAGACCCTCCTTGGATTCTTGGGAGGTAGCCCTTATAGCAGTTTGACTCAAGATTCACCCTATTTTCTATCCATTTTCAACCATTTCACCGATTTTAATTGCTTCTGCAAAAGGTTTTCCCCTGGCCGACATCATATTTTGGAAGTAAACGGGCTCTTGGTCTTGTAGGAAGACAGTGACCATCTCTATCTCTTCCATTGGAGGTTTCACTCTTGAAGCTTGTTCACGCCATTTGATTGCATATTCTCTGAAATTTTCTGAAGACTTCTTCTTTAGATTTGTCAGAGAGTTCCTATCCGGCGCAATGTCTATGTTGTATTGAAATTGTCGAACAAAGTCTCGGGCAAGATCATCCCAGATATGCCAACGTGAGATATCCTGATCCATATACCATTCTAAAGCAATACCGATTAAGCTTTCCCCGAAATATGCCATCAATAATTCTTCCCTGCCACCGGCTCCCCGTAACTAATTGCAATACTTCTTCAAATGAGCAATGGGGTCGTCGTGCCCGTCATACTTTTCAAATTTTGGTGTTTTGAAACCTGACAATAAGTGGACATGCGGGAACATACACAAATCCGCATAGGAGACACTCTTCTGCCCGCTCAACCCTTGAATGTTCTTTAAGCTCTGTTCAAGGATTCTCATTCTCTTGGCCACCTCATCTTGCTCTGGGGACTTAGGGGTTTTGTCTTGCCCCGGTATAAGCTCGTATCGAGGCTGCTGAGGGTAAGCGCTGGTGGCAAACTGGGGTTCCAACGAGAAGGATGGTGCTTGGAATGTGAAAGAAGATGAGTCAAATTTAGGCCTGTGTAAAGTGGGTTGTGCCGCGGCCGGACAAGGCGGCGCGGTGGGTGTATTTGAGGCCGCACCTGTCGCCGACACCTGGGGGTGAGACTCAGAAGGTGATTCGGCGAAGTGAGCTGACATGGTAGGATACCCGAATGGAGTAGTTGGATAACTGATGGGGACGTTGGAAGTCCCACTTGTCCTAGGAAACAGCTCAGGGAATCCAGGGATTGCACTCAGCAGTTCTCTTCCATTGTTCCAGGCGTCCCACATTTCCATTATGTAGAGACGCAGGATTCTATTTTCCTTAGCAGTTGCTGATTCAGAAGTTGGGATGGCCGAGATGGAACTCTCCTATGAAATAGGAATCGTTGGTGGAGGGATTACTGAAGACATTTCTACACTTCCTTTTGACCTTGTGAAGTAAGTGTGAACACTTCCTTTCGACTTTGTGACGGGTGGTTGAACACTTCCCTTCGACCTCGTAAAGTATGAATGTAAGGCCAGACTACCACAAAACCAACCACCTTTCTATTAAACCTGGATTTGCAGCAAGCAAACGGTTAGTTTGAAATAAATAACAAATAGGTAATCTCACGTTGGGGTGTGATGCACCTATACAGTTAAATGGTTTTCTGCATGTTTTACATTGGTTGCATGCGTCATTCCGGCTTCTCTTTACGCTCTCCTTTTAAATGCCTCCTTTCCTTTATTTCTTTGCTTCTTTCCCTTTTTTTTCTATTATTCCCCTTTTAAAGGTGGTCAAATCTTATGTGGATTGCCTATGTATCATGTCCCCGCATGAATCAGACCGGACGTAGTTCTGGCCACAAGTGTAAAAATAAAGACATCATTTTTTTTCACCTTTTATTGTCACAATATTCTATTTACAAGGCTAAACGTTTTTTTTTTTGAAAAATGAAAACTTAAAATAAACTAGAGACTTTGATGCAAAAGGGAAAATACAAACTTCAAACGGACAACAGACAACAGACTCTAAAAGATAAATAAAATACAGACTCAACTAAGCATGCTTCAAAGCTTTTAATTTTCGTGTCCGCGGGGTGTTGTTTGGCCTTGCCATGGGTTTCGGTGCAAGATCCCTTTGCAGACCTCTCAGCTCTTCCATGATTTGGTGGACATAACCCATGACTGAAGAAAAGAGGGTAGTACGGGGCATTTGCTCACATGCTAGGCACCTCATGGTGATGTAGTGCCCGATCTCTTCGATTCTACCCCTGATTCTATCCCTTTCCTTAAGCAGTTGTTCTATTTGTTGATTCTTTGCCCCCAGTATCCGAGCGTTCTCAGTGAGTTGGTCGAGGAACTTATCTATTTGTTTTTCCATTCGTGCCATCAAGTCGTAGCACTGTTTCCTATCCGTCTTGGCATCCCGGGCTTGTTTAAAGATTCGCTCTTTGAGAGTGGAATTTGTTCCTCTCAGGATGGTGATGTTCCCCTCGTAATCTCTTTTTATTTTTTGCATATGAAGTGCCCTTTTTGTGCTCCACTCGTCCATCTGGACCGAATCCTTGTCAGAGTGGCTTCCGATTTCTCCAAGTCTTCCTGATATTCGAGGGCTTTCTTTTCCAAACTGTTTATGAGTACTTCATCTGCCTGGCTCCTTTTTTACCTCTTTGCAGTTGTCTTCATGATTTGAATTTGGGCTTGGAGTGCTTGCTTCTCTTGTACCCAATTAACCCTTTCCTGCTCGAAATAAGCCTGTTGTATGTCCATACCCACTTCCAGTATTTCTTTATCCTCTCGCAAGGTGTCAATACGAGATTGAAATTCTCGTGCCGCTTCGCCTTTAGCATTCCTAACCCTGGACTCTATCTCCTTCTCCCAATCGACTGCATACTTTACAGACCTTTCTGCTCTTCGCTCGGGTATTACCTGGTTGTGAAACCACTCGAGGTATACAAAGCTTACTTCCTCTCATTCTCGGTCAGCTACCATTTTATAGGTATCAGAAAATCGACAACCAAACCAAATATTTTGTGCATAAGATTCCTTTATGGGTTCCTCTTTTGTGAATTCCCACACGAATGGACGCATATCCTCAGTCGGGGGTCTCTTTTGTTCTCTCCCTAACTGATGCATTACGCGTAATGGTGCGTATGTCTGGAAACCCCTAAAACCCATGAGTATGTAGAATGGACAATATGTTTACATGTGCATAACCTTAGCAGAAAGGAACCAATAATAGTTCCAAGTGAGTTTATCTGCCTCTAACGAACCGAGTAATTCCCGCCATGCCTTCACTCCATCTGGAAGATTACTGCATGCAACCCTGCTCGGATGGCAACGAATGTAATTCAGCCAATTTTCATTGAAATTTATCACTATTGGGCGATGATAAAGATGCTCTATGAACCACATTTGTAGTAAAATGTTACATCCTTCGAAATAATCTCCACCTTCTTGGCATTGGGTTAATGCTCGAAAAATGTCTCCCAAGATCATAAGAAGAATGGTATGTTCTTAGCTACTTTGCAAATACAAGATCACTGCCGATAAACGAATTCTGATGCACCTATCATGTTCTGGAAAGACCATGGTCCCTCGAAACGAAATCATGAATGCGAAGGTTCTCAAATCCCTCCAGGCGTCGTAACTTAGCTGGTTGACGAATTCTGTGGTTGGGAATCTCTCAAATCCTTTCTCGTCACCAAACCTGTCGTAAAGGTATTTCAATGGAACCCAACCTTCATTTAAGCAATTCATTGGGATTCGACGGTGGCATAATTTCTTCAAAAAGTTATTCACACCTACTTTCCTGGGAGCAGCGGGTTTTTTTTCTATGAAGATCCTTCCCAAATCCTGTGAGCCCACCTAATTCTTCTAAGGTGGGTGTTATTTAACAATCTTTGAATGTGAAGACATTATTTGTTGAGTCCCAAAAACTTACCAAAGCCTCAATCAGATCCCTGTTCGGCTCAATTCCCATGATGTCTGGAAGAAACTTGAGGTGCTTAAAAACTTGATTTCGTTCCCAAGTCGCAAAACTTACCCACCAATTACAGAGACTGCTCGGGGTCTTATCTCGGATCATGAACATAGGAGGCGCTTCATCTCTTGCCCTTTTCTGACAATTTCTTTGTGGGGGAATCATGCTGATCCAAAATAACACAACAATAAAATTTAAGACTCTCCTAAGCCATACACAGACTATGATCAATTTGTTTTGGATGAAGAGAAAATTGTAATTGCTCATCGCTATTTTAAAAATATGCGATCTTTGTCAACACGGCCTTTTAGCACTTGAAGAAGATTTGAAGGCTGTGTAAAAAGAATCCGATATGACCGTAGGTAGCTGTTTTTGCAAAGCAGTCCTTCGGCACCCTTTTGTAGGCGCTTGGCTATTTTTCCAAGAATGACATTACTTTCACTAAGGATATTTATTTACCCCTAAATTCAATACTTTCAAAATAGTTGAGCCCGATATGGGTTGCCTACATATCCCACATCCGGTGAGAATCAAACTTGCATAGTTCATCCAGATAAAACAAACTATATCCGCAGACAAAACATTTTTCCCCCCCCCCCCCTTTTTTTTTTTGGCAAACAAACAAACTATTTTTTTATTGTATTGGCAAACAAATAAACTATTTTTTGAAAGCAAAATCACATTTTTCTTTATTGAAAAATAAAACAAACTATTTTTGAAAAAATAAAAATATTTTTTTTGGCAAATAGAACAGACTATTTTAAAAATAAAAACTTTCCCCTTTTTTATCGTCGGAAAATAAAATAAATTATAAAATATATTATTTTTTTCATTTTCAAAAAAAAATCCGACAAAGTCTCGACACTACTTGGGTATTGGTTTCTTTCCAAAAAAATAAGTAGTTATCTCTCTATGATGTTGTTGTTGTTGTTTTTTTTTCACAACTTTCCAATATTCCCTATTTTCAGAAGCCGGTCAACATGCTAGCCCGAAACAAAATTAATGCACAGGTAGCAAGTAAGATGCATCAGGATGGTATTTTTAATTCCGGTTGTCTATCCTAGACGGACCCAACCCCTGTGTTGAGTCCCCCTAAGTCAAATGCACATGATGCAAACAAACGTTCCTACTAGGGATCCGACATGGGGCTTTGTTATTCTAAGTTGACATCTTATTGGAGAAAGTATCTAGACTGGCTTACTCGAGGGGACAACTCAAGCCGAGGAGGGTCAGTGTACCGGTAGCATTACTTTCCGGCTTAACTGGTGGTGCTCCCCGCCTAAAACATGTGTGACTAAAATCCTTCACCGGGTGCCAAGCACCTCGGCTATCTCAAAGAAAGCGGGCTATGTTAAGCAAATGCCCAATTTTGATTTCAAGAAGACTCAGAGAAGAAATGAGTTTTGGCACAGTTTATATACAGTTCACAAAATATCAAAGCGGTAAATTATTTAGCACTTTTAGAAGGAAAACATGTAGGAAAATCAAATAAAGCCAAATACAACAATTTATCTAAGCTCGAATTCTGAACCCTGAACAAAACGTTCTGGGTCTCATCCCCAGCAGAGTCGCCAGAGCTGTCACTCCTCCTTTTTGCACACACCTACCCCGAGGGATAAATGTGCGAGGAGAGTTTTTCCAATTTAAGTGACATTATTTGAAATGGGATTATTTATTCAATTTAGAGTCGCCACTTGGGAAAGGTTTGGCTTTTGGTGTCCAAAGTCACTAGTTTATCTTGAATCCCAAATCGAGGAAATTTTTGACTTTCCAAGTGAAGTCTGCGAACAAGAAATTCTAAGTAAGGAATTCTGTTGATCCGAGGAAAGGTGTTAAGTACCCCCGGATCCCGTGGTTCTAGCACGGTCGCTTAAACTGTTATAAATGACAAAATCTGATTTTTATACATGTTATCCTATAGTGCAATTTTAAAGATCAATTATCGCTTTATTATTATTTTTATGAGAATTGCAACATCGTGAAAATATATCTCGAACCACGTCACATCGATGTACCCGTGGCTATTGACATATTTCGACTCCGTCGAGATTTGGATTTGGATCACATAAATGTGCACCCGAGTTTAGGGAGGTAATGCTATTAAATACGCACCTAAAGAGTCTAGCGCGTTATTATTTTGGGAAAGGCCGTACAATCCTCTAAATGGCCCGTCCTGAATTCCAAATATTTTATTTTAAACAAATATTGAGGGCCCCGCAATTTGTACATTTCATTTGGCGAGGCTCGTCTCATTTTATTTAAAGTCCAATCTTAACATGACTATGATTTTTCTATTTATGTTTGTTTCTAAAATAAAAATATCCTAATTAATTTATTACTGGATTAAAAGAATGGCCTATCCCAAGCCCTGGCCTAGGCCCAAATGTACATAGTATCAGAACTGGACCCGGGCCACTCCTTAGGGCGCTGAGGCTTATACTTCTCGAAAGTGGGCTGTTGAGCCCAAACCGTTTAAACCAAACAAAAATTCAATTCAATATGAACAAGTGTTTACTGAATTTATTTCAAGTTGGGATCGAATTATGCTGACATTACTTAACAGTGAAAAAACGAACTAGACATGTCGAATTGCATTAAATAACAAGATTCAAATTATACACCTTTAAGGGACTGAATGCTAACATTGCCACCCTGGTTATATAGTTCGGCTATTTCTATCTTTCATATTTCCTAGAATGCTTATCTAGTATTTCAAACAGACTTAACTGCTACTGAAACTCACAAACATAAAACTAAATCAGGCATTCAACTTCTAAGGTAAGTCCGAAAGAATATTTACTACGTAGTCCACTTGCTACAAATTATAAAGCATTCTATTCATCAAGTTCCATTATAGCTATTGTAGTAATACATTTAAACTACACAAAAACTTAAACAAGTTGATGTCCACGAACGCAAGCCGAATTTTATTTTTTCAATTAGTTCTCACAAACTGATTATTTCAATCTTTCATACATCAAATGGAGATGAAGAAATACCTGGAAATTAGTACAATGGAAGAAGAAATCAGCAGTAGCAATGCAACAACAATATAACAGTAGCGATGGAACAGCTTAAACAAACACAATTATTTTTATCTCACCGGTACTTGCCGGGATAATGTAGTTTATTGTTGATCCCTTGCCGGGACGGTTATTATGATAATTTCTGACTGTATATTTGGAACGGGTAGTGTGCCAAAATATTTTTATTATATATGGATAGAGTTGCGCACCGCAACACAATTATATTATATGGATCGGATTGCATGCCGCAACAATGATATGTTGGATCGGGTTGCACGTCACAACAAATATTATATTGGATCGGGTTGCACGCCACAACAGTTATATAGATGGATCGGGTTGCACGCCGCAATAGTGTTAAATGATAAGGGATCGGGTTGCGCGCCGCAATAGTAGTATTATTGTATTGCTGTACATATTGTATTGTCCCTTTGAGATTTCCATTTAGCTTCTGCTAGATTTGATATGTTCCCCGAAGCATATACCTCTCCCTTTTAAACTGCTTATTTCCTGTTTATTTTTCCGCTATATATTATATAACTGCACAGGTTTATCTAGAGTCTGGTCCTAACCTCGTCACTACCTAGTCGGGGTTAGGCCAGACACTTACCAGCACATGAGGTCGGTTGTGCTGATGCTACACTCTGCAGTCTGTGCAAATACCGGAGCAGCACTGGGTCAGCAGCAGTAGGGGAGCAAGCCTTCAGTCCACTGAGATTCCGAGGTAGTCCTGCAGGCGTTCACAGGCCCGACATCTCTTCTATCTATTATTACGTTCTGTTATCATTTGTATCAGAGACAGACTGTGTTCTTTCTTTCAAACATTGTATGTAGTAATCATAGATGGTTCGTGAATGTTGTGACACCGGTTTTTGGGTGGAGACATATACTGGCTTTTCTCGTATTTATCTTTGTATTATAATTGTCAAAGTCTTCCACTTAATTTTCATCTTCCACTATTATTTAAATACTTTTCACCTGTTAATATAAGTTGTTAAAAGGATTAAAATGAAAGAGTTAAAGATTTCTAAACTTCGTGGTTTGCCTAGCTTCTACGAGTATGCGCCATCATAACTCTCGAGGGTGAAAAAATTTGGGTCGTGACACAAGTATGGAAAATAGGGTATGAATGATGGAGATCGCTGCAATTTCCTATCAGGAGTTGTATGTGCTCTTCAATCAAGCACTATTTGACTCCCTACTATCGCAGGTTATCAGGAATCAACTGGTCATTCTTATACTTCATTTTTAAAGGGCCCGACTTCCTTCTTTTAGTTCTTATATTTTTCTGGTAAATGCAGTGATGAATTAGTTTCCTAAATCAATAATTTCTTATAAAATCAAAATTATGCTCTCAATAGAACCTTCCTCTCATTTAATCTGTCCAAGAACACTGCAAAAAGTCATTCCTAATTGGGATGAATAAAGTATTATCCATTGTAGAGTGCCTTTAAAGTGAAATAATTAAATCTCACATGCTTCTTTATAGCTTAATTAAGTCATTATATCCTTAACATCTCCCTACTGTAACTCTTGAAATGCAACTCTTCAAATTTACTTGTCTCATAATAATTTTTGTCATTATGTGGATATTCTGTTTGTCAATTGAATTTATAGCATCTTTGTATTCCATAGTCGATTGGTGTTTACTGGCTTTTTGAAGGTAAGATAAAGCTTCTGATAAACTGTTGTTTTCCTCTGCTATTGTTTCTGGAATAACAAGATCGACTGCGAAGCTACTCACTACAGCTGGTACGCATAAGGAATAATGGTCTAGAATCTATTATGTGCTTGAAGACACAATCATTATGTGCACCATGTGGAGCCCTTGAGCAATATGAAATAGTATACTCACATTTTTCAAACTGTTCGTCTGGCAAAGAGCATCAAACATGGCACATGGATGTCAAATTAATAGTTTAGATGGCTGTTAAAAGGCTAAATACATATACAAACCATTAAATTTGGCTCAATTTTTTATTTTGGCACTTTAACTCAACTTTGTTTCATTTTGGCCCTTCAATTCCATTTCTTTTGTTCCACTTTGACACAAAAAAAATTTTCCCAAGTAAAAATGTAGCGCGTGCAAATACCTAGCTGCTACCCCCACCCCACGCCACTGCCTCCCCCCTGCAATTTTTTTTTTACTTTTTTTTTGTAATTTTAAATTATTATTTTTTTCGTTTTTTCTACCCACATCCCGGGGAACTTTTTTTTATTATATATTTTCAGTAATAACTACGGGTTCAATTGAAACCATAACTTTCGACACGGAGTAAAAATTGTATATAAAAATTTATTAAAATAGTAAAAATAATAGATATAAACCCATAACATTTAAAAATATAATGAGTTAGTTTGTTCCACTTTGACACAAATTTTTTTATCCCAGGTAAAAATGCAACGCAGACAAATACCCAGTTGCTACCACCACCCCACACAAAAAAATTTTTATGTGTAATTTGAAATTATTATTTTTTTCGTTTTTTCATGCTCCCCTCACGTGGAAAAAATATTTGCTTTATATATTTTCAGTAATAACTATGGGTTCATCTGAACCTATAACTTTCGACGCGGAGTAAAAATTTGTATGTAAAATTAATTAAAATTGTAGAAAAATAGATATAAACCTATAACTTAAAAAAATAATTGGTTCAATGTTAAAAACATTAAAATTGAATCCATAGGATTTAAATTCTAGATCTGCCTCTACGTTGAGAGTATGAAATTTGGCTTAAAAATGACTTTCACGCGCCTACAAGGGTGAGGCAAATCACATATGGAATCTAGTCAGCTTTTGTGTCAAAGTGGAACAAAAAAAATGGTATTGAATGGCCAAAATGGAACAAAGTTGAGTTAAAATGTCAAAATGAAAAACTGGGCCAAGTTTAATGGGCTCTGTATATATTTGACCTTAAAGAAATCAACAAAATCAATCTCCGGAAATGGCTAAAAGACATCAGAATCCCAGTGAATTCCGCTTTCACAAAGAGATGCTGGACTTGCCAACTAAAGCATTTTGTTTATGGCATCCCATAACCATTGAACTTCTCTTGTCTAATGACTCAAGTCTGAAATCGACACTATTAGCCCGACCAATAATGAAAAGTTGGTTATTTGTAATACTATTCGCAAGTAATTAAAGCACAAAAATAGTACTATAATGAACAACTGATATTTGCCCTCTTTACACAGGATGTATTGGTTATGATTAATATATTTTCATTTCTGTACGGAACAATATTGACATTGCCACCAGAACACTTGAAAAATAAAAAAGAAGCTCGCCCCTAACATGTTAGGCCCGTGTCGTGCATAGCACGGGCAACCTCTGTCTAGTCTTCCAATAAAACACTATTAGGCAATTTTCTGAAGCAAATTCATATGTTCTATAGTTCCATCATATGTTCCATACTTCCATTAATATATAGAAAACTCTTTTTGGGGAATAAATTTGCGTGTATACCTGTTTGACTTAAACTATGCGTGTCCGACTTGTCCTGCAAATGTACAATTTTACCTTTGACATTGAGTAATAAATGACAGTTTCTCTATATGAAGCCAACAATAAATGACAGTTGCTCCATATGAAGCCAACAATATTAAGACCCTCAACCCAATAGTTCTTGAGGTGTGAATTTTCGTTATAGTGGCATATTGGAAGAAATTAAAAAATAATCAGATTTACGAGTGATCGTTCAATATAGCACAGTTTAAAAAGTAATCGAAATTTAGCCACTTTTCATGTAAAGATAAATTTGAACGAAAACACTGTTCAAAATCCGAAAAAATACTTCAGCATTATACTGGAACTCCAGTCTAATATACTAGAGTTCTAGTATAATATACCGGTGCAGCATAATATACAGGAGTTTGGAGCACCGGTGCTCCAGTCTCCAGTATATTATACAGCAAGCAAAGTATACCGGTACTGTAATGACCTATCACTTGCTTTTAAATTTAATTATGTGTTTATGAGGCCTTGAAAACCTCTTTTATCTTCACCTCAATTTGCGTGCGTTGTCCGGGCATGTACCCGAAAAGCTTAAATGAGAAAATCTATGAAAAATGATAAAATTTGACTATAAATAAATTAATTTAGCTTCAACCAATATTTTTGGTAAACAGACCCGGACCCGTGATATGACGGCCCGGAGGGTCTGTGAGAAAATATGGGACTTGAGCGAATGCCCGGAATCGAATTTCGAGGTCCCACGACCGAGAAATAAATTTTTAAAGAAAATTATTTTCTGGAATTGTTTAAAGAATTTTGAAACGAAATTTAATAAGAACATGTTGGTATCGGGCCCGTATTTTGGTTCCGGCGCTCTATACAGGTCTTATATATGATTTAAGATGATTATATGAAATTTGGTGAAAAACAAAATCCGTTTGACGTGATTCGGACTTAAAATGGAAAATTTGATGCTTTATGAAGTTTGAGAAAAATTCCTTGATTTTGAGGTTTAATTCGTTGTTTGAGAGGTTATTTTGGCAATTTGATATCACGGATAAGTTCGTATGATGTTATTGAGTTTGTACGTGTGTTTGGTTTTGAGCCCCGAGGGCTCGGGTGAGTTTCGGGTAGGTTCCGGGGTGTTTAGACTTAGGAAAAACACTGCTGTTGCACAAGTTCTGGTGTAACCGCATTTGTGGTCCTTTGGCCGCCGATGCGGACATGTAGGTGCGCACAGTGGGTCGCAGATACGGTCTAGCTTCGCAGATGCAGACATTTTATCCGCAGATGCGGTTCCGCGGGAGTGAGCCTTTTCTCGTAGGTGCGGACCTAGCGAGGCCTAGCCATTTCCGCAGAAGCGACAATATTTCCGCATATGCGGTTGCGCACATGCGACCCCTAAGCCACAGATGCGGAAGTCGGGCAGTGACTCTTTTTAAAAACATAACTTCAGCGATTTTCTTTCAAACTTTCACAAAAAATAGAAGAGCTAGGGCGATTTTCTCAAGAGATTTTCTTCCCAAATCACAAGTAAGAACTCACTAACTGATTTCTTTCAATTATCTAATATTTTTCATCAAATTTTATCAATAATCTTAGGGTTTTAATGATAGAAAATTGGAGAATTGGATAGAGTTAGAGATTTTTGATTATTTGAAAATTTGACCTCGTTTTGGGGTCGGATTTCAAAACAAATGATACATTCGGGCTCGTGGATGAATGGGTAATCAGGTTTTGGTCCGAACCTCGTATTTTGACCAAGCGGGCCCGGGGTCAATTTTTGAATTTTTGGGAAGAATGATTAAAAAGCTCTAATTGAGCATTGGAATTGGATTGTTTAGCATTTATTGATGTTATTAAGTCGATTATGTATAGATACGATTGTGTTGGATCCAAATTCGAAAGGAAAGGCGGTATTTGAGGATTGAGTTGGCCGTGAAAGTTTGTGGTAAGTGTTCCGTCTAACCTTAGCTTGAGGGATTAGGAGTTGTATCCTATTTGCTATTTATTTCTTGTTGAGTACGACGTATAGGTATGGTGACGAGTATCTATACGTTGGTGTCGAGCATGACCATGAGTCTTAAATTGCGAATTGTTATGTTCTTAAATGATACTACAATACTTTAATTGATGATCCTCGATATTGGGCAAGGATTGAGTTTGTTTTTCGTGGAACGTACTTATGATTGGGTTTTGGTGTTATCTGAGATGAGTAGAAGTTGAGTTATGATTGGATATAGCTGATTCTCCCTTGTTGGGGCGTGTTTATTCTTTTTATTGTTAAATCCCTTGCCGGGATATAGTAGTTATTGATGATCCCTTGCCGAGATACATGGTATGGTTGTTGTTGATATTATATATATATGGATCGGGTTACATGCCGCAACAATATTAAATATGGATCGGGTTGCACGCGGCAACAATATTATATATGGACCGGGTTGCACGCTGTGACAATACTATACATATATTGGATCGGGTTGCACGTTGCAATACTATATATTGGATGGGGTTGCACACCACAACAAATGTTATAATTGATGGGTAGTTCTAAATGTTATATTGGATTGGGTTGCGCGCCGCAACATTTTTATTATTTTTTGGTTGTAGATTCTGAGTTGTTCTTCCATATCTCTCTTTAGTTCCTGTTGAATTGACATGTTTCCCCATAGCATGTACCCCCTACCATTTAAACTGTTATTTCTGTTATTTTCCGCTGTATATTACTCCCTCCGTTTCAATTTATGTGAACCCATTTCACTGGGCACGGAGTTTAAGAAAAGGGAGAAGACTTTTGAACTTGTGGTGTAAAATGAGGCACATATATTTTGTGTGGCTAGAAATCATTGCATAAAGGTAAATTATTTCCAAATAAGGAAAGGGGTTATTTTTTTTGGTACGGAGCAAAAAGGAAATAGGTTCACATAAATTGAAACGGAGGGAGTATATAACTGCACAAGTTTATCTGGAGTCTGGTCCTAGCCTCGTCGCTACCTCACCGGGGTTAGGCCAGACACTTACGAGCACATGGGGTCGGTTGTGCTGATACTACACTCTGCACTATGTGCAGATACCAGAGTAGAATTTGGGCTGTAGTACTTGGGGAGCCAGCCTTCAGTCTAGAGATCCCGAGGTAGTCCTGCAGGCGTCCGCATGCCCGACGTCTCTTCTATCTACTTATATTTTTTGTTTTCATTTGTATCCGAGGAAGACTGTATCTCTTTCCTTCAGACATCTGTATGTAGTATTCATAGACAGTCTGTAAATTTTGTGGCACCGATTTCTGGGAAGAGACATATGTTGGCATTTTCACATTTATTTTGGTATTAAAATAGTCTAAGTCTTCCGTTTGATTTCATCTGCCGCAATTATTTTAATGTTAATCGCTTGTTTATTTTAAGTGGTTAAAAGGATTAAAATGAATGAATTAAGATTTCTGCATTTCGTGGCTTTCCTAGCTTCTACGAGTAGGCATCATCACGACCCTTAATGGTGGAAAATCTGGGTCGTGACAAGTTGGTATCAGCATAATACGCTGGAAGTTCAAACACAGGTGCACCGAACTTCAGTATATTATGCTGGACCAGTCTCTGTTGCAGCAAAATAGTGGCTATTTTTCATTGACTTGGTAAAAGTTGGTTATTTTTCAATGACCAGTCCGAAAACTGGCTAGACCGTGCTATTTTTACGATTACCTAGTGATATATTTGCCAAGGTGGTATCCATAGAGATATGGGATCAAATATCACACAGAACTATTGTTTACATAATAATGGGACATATCCCCTACATGTAAAATTATTCTGAATACATCCCCACATCGTGCAATAACCTAATTCATAGTTTATCATATACATTGTGATGCTTATCTGTAACGACCATGAACAATTTTATTTCAGGTATTATGACTTGTAGGCATGGTTGGAATTGAATTTCGGGAAGTTCGAAGTCGATTTGGGAAGAGAATTCTTATCTCGGAAGCTTAAAGTTAAAATAATTAACTAGGATGGGATTTTGTGTAAATGACCTTGGAATTGGGATCTGAACGTTCCAGCATGTTCGTATGATGATTTTGGACTTGGGCATAAGCCCGGTTCGGGTTTTGGATAACCCGGGAGCATTTTGGCACCTATTGTGGAAGTTAGCATTTTGGAAAAAATTTCATAAGTTTGGCTAGAAGTTCATTTCAGTGTTATAGATGTCCGTTTGGGATTCCGATCTATGAATAGCTCCGTGTGGTGATTCTGGAGTTGGGAGCGCGATCAGAAGTTAATTCGGAGGTCCGTAGATCATTTTGGAGTCATTTGGCTAAAGATAGAATTTGAAAGTTTTTGAGAAGTTTGACCGGAACTGGACTTTTTGATATCGGGGTTAGAATCCGATTCTGATTCCGAAAGTTGGAGTAGGTCCATAATGTCGAATATGACTTGCCTGCAAAATTTGGGGTTAATCGGACGTGATTTGATAGGTTTAAATATTGAAAATAGAAGTTTGAAATTCTAAAGTTTATTAAGCTTGGATTGGAGGTCAATTCATAATTTTAGCATTGTTTGATGTGATTTGAGGCTTCGAGCAAGTCTGTGTTATGTTTTTGGACTTGTGCGGTTTGTTTGAAGCATCGGGGGCTTGGGATAGATTCGGAGTGATTTGCTAAGAAATCAGATTGCTGGTGCTGGTATGATCGCAATTGCGACGTATTGGTCGCAATAGCGAAATCGAAATTACAAGGATTGCATTTGCGAACTTGGGCAGCTGGGGGATTGTTCACATTTGTAATGTTTGGGTCGCTTTTGCGAGGCCTGAAGGGTTCGCATTTGCAAAACCCTTATCGCATTTGCGAATTTGGCCAAATCAGTCAGGGGTCGCATTTGCGGTGGAGTCTTCGCATTTGCTAAGCTAGCATTTGCGATCTTCTTGTCGCAATTGCGATAATGGCTGGAGGTATCAGGCTTCGCATTTGCGAGGTTTTTGTCGCAATTGCGACCCTCGCATTCGCGAACCTAGTGTCGCAAATGCGACATCAGAGGCCTATGTCCAGCTATTTATTTCGAGACTTAGACCATTTAGCTCCTTTTCTTCATCCTCTTAGGCGATTTTTGAAGCTTTTGGAAGAGGGTTTTCACCTGACACTTTGAGGTAAGTAATTTCTACACAGCATGAGTTAAATGTCTAGATTATGGGTAGATTGACATGTGAAAATTGGGGAAAATCAAGGGTTTTAGATGAAAAACCGAGAATTTGGTAAAAACAAGATTTTACCACGAAATTTGTTAGGTAACAGAGTAAAAATCATATATTCTTGTTCCTTAGGTTATGGGCAACAAGATTCTTCAAAAATTTTCGGAATTCGGGCACGTGGGTCCGGGGTGGATTTTAGGAAAAATTGGTTTAATAATTAGAATATGAACTTTTGAGTATGTATTGACTAGTTATTACCCTATTTGAATAGTTTTGGATCGTTCAGCTCCAAATTGGAGGTTTGAGCGCGTTCTTCAATCGGAATATAGGCTCCGGAGCGAGGTGAGTCTCTTTTCTAACCTTGTAGGAGGGAATTGTCCCCATAGGTGAATGAATTAGTTAAGTGCTCCTATTTGTGGGGGCTACGTACGCATGAGGTGACGAGAGTCCGTGCGTAGCTACTATTATGCTATTGTCCGGGTAGTCTAGGACCCAAAAACATGCTATACTGGGATTAATTGTAACTTATTGACAGCTCGAATTTCTTAAACCGCATCGAATTAATAAATATATTTTCAAAAAGGATTAAACTTCTTTTCTTAAATTGTAAATGAGAAAGTGGCTTTTAATTGAATAATTATTCCCCGATAAATTCTTAATTTGCTATTTGAGCATGTATTTCTATGTGTATCTGCGTCGCATATATGATTCGCGAGCAGGGTGATTGTTTATTTTATGTTGACCGCGTCGCATGGATTATTCACGAGCGGGGTAATAGACGCATATATGTTTCGAGTCGTTCGACCCTCGGCAGTGCACAGTTTACTTTTATGTTGGATCGGGCCGTACGTCCGACAGTGATTATTTGCACATGCTGGTATTGTTGCCTAACGTTGTTATTGCCTCTTCATGGCTTGAAAATATTTGGATAAATAATGAGAATAGAATTTTGGAAATTTCCTATAAACGAATTAATTGTTTACCCGTTTCTTTCTATTGGATTAAAATCATGTTTATAGAAATCCACGATTTAATGTATTATAGACATCATTATTGGACCACTAGTAAGTGTCAAAGCCGACCATCTCATCTCTACTTCTTTGAGATTAGTCGGGATACTCATTGGGTACACGTTATTTTCGTACTCATACTACACTTCTGTGCATTTTTGTTGCACTGGTATATGTAACTCTAGCGGCCTACTGGGCGTAGCAGCACGGATTATTCTGGGACTAGGTGAGTTTCATTATTCGAGACGGCCCGCAGCTAGTATAGTCCCTTCCAGTATATTGTATTTATTTTTTGTCCACTGTATTAGGGACGGATGTTGTATTCTATTCATTATCAGTAGATGCTCATGCACTTGTGATACCGGGTTATGGGATGGTTGTAGGATTGTTCAGTATTGAATTGGTTAAAGACATTTTTCTCATTTCAATGAATTTCATTACTTTTTGTTTAAATGTATAAAAGGAATGATTTCCATAAGTTTTAAAACAAGAAGTTTCAAGTAATTTGGTTGGCTTTCCTGACAACAGTGTCTGGCGCCATCGCGACCTTTAGTGGATTTTGGGTCGTGACAACATGGTATCAGAGCACTAGGTTTCTAGTATCTCACGAGTCATGAGCAAGTTTAGTAGAGTCTCGCGGATCGGTACAGAGACGTTTGTACTTATCCTCGGGAGGCTGCAGGACTGTTAGAAGTACTTCCCTTCTTGATTACTTATCGTGCGATTTGATCCTTAGAGGCGTATGCCTTTAATTCATTCCTACTCAATCTTACGCGACGCGAACCGCTTGTTATAAATCGGAAATTGAAGACCCGTAATTGTACTACAAGTGTGATACGGGATGTTTCTCCTGGTATAGCTGATCGGATTATTATCGTCGCTTTATGGAACAATATTTTATTATTTCAGCCCAGTAGCGGTACTTCTAAGGGTTATGAGGCTAGGCACAAGTTGCCATGATGCTTATGAATTATTGTTCCGCAGTATTGATATGATGGTAGGACTTTTGCTTACGTGTCGTGGCAGTGAATGACTTGAAGGGAGGTTTACTTAGTGCATAATCAAGAGATTCAGTATTTTATTCCCGGCAGGGGAAAGGCAATCAGACTAAGGATGGTCAGATGTGGGCTGGTGGAAGTAATGAGACTTGGTATTTGCAAGCGTGGTGAAGCTTTCTTCTATGATGGGGTGTCGTTGTCCTAATTGAACGTACTAAGTTTGTCTGTGTTATGATCTTCTACAATTTGCCTTTAGGGTAAGCTATTGTTAAGTAATATTAAAAAATGTGACTGTCAGATATCGCAAAGTGCGGTAGTTCAGGATTTATCGGGGTTTCTAATGTCGACGGTATGAGAAATATGATCTTCCGCAAGGAGTAAAACTAGTAGCGATGGTTGGTACAAGTGCTATGAAGATAGATTTTTTAAGGCAACAATTGTGCAGCAAAGGATGTGGAAGGACATGTAGGAGGTGTTTAAAATTTCTAGGAGGCCGAGTATAAGAGGCCAAGGGCCGAGTAGTCGATTAATGGGATGAGTTCCGCCAAAGTGGGAGAGTGGCGGAGTTGCATATGGGCTTTGCAGTGGGATGACCATGTACCTTAAGGAGAGTTTGGAGCGATTTGAGAATATTAGTGATTGGTTATTGGGGTCTACGGATCTAATTTGAAGTAGGGGTTCTTGTGCGGGGGAGGAGATTCAATATAACGAAAAGGATCCGCTTAAATGAAGGACATAACTTTGAATTGGAAGGATGTTGCCGCACATTTAATTGATGTCCACGAGGGGTGAATGGACCTGTACAGCTGGAGAGTGAGCTCGAACTCAGGATGGGTTATTGATGTCGTAGTGATGGTACACCGTGCAGCAGCATTGGAAGATGTCGGGGAGAGCTTTCTATAAGTGGGTTATTCATGTGAGCAGGTTAGCAGTCGCGTTGGTATACAACGAAGGGATCGGTCATGCGAATGTTGTTAATGATTCAGAGTATAAAAAGGGGGTTTCTATAGTAAGATATCGAGAACTTTGGCGGTTGATTGCGCAAGGTTATATCAATAAGAGATTAAGAATCCTGGTGAATTCCAGAGTTGTGTAGCAGTGGCTTCGAGCTAAGTGGGAGAGTCCCACATCCTATGATTTTGTTGCATGGTTACCCACTTGCGAGGTTTCTAGTTATTAGCGTATTGATGGGTGGCTCTCAGCAATGGTCCTAATGGATTCAAAGGGGTATAGAGTGGCAGCTAATGATTTGGATGCTATAGGTGCGGTTGAGAATCAAGCTTTTTCAGCAACTTATGAGTGGAGGCTCAGAATGTTCTAAGATGTTTTGACTTGTAGTGTAGCGCTTGAGAGGAAAATGAGAAAAGACTTCGGATTCGTAGAAGGATTTGCAAAATGGGCATATTAGTTGAGGGTGCAAATGTGCGCACAAGAAAGGTATGAAATGGTTCGTGGGATTTGGTACAACATGGTTTCATGATCCAAGGTCACTCGGGATGAGTGCATATGGAGTATGTTATGTGTTGAATGGAGTTAGTATTATTTATTTTTTCAATCTTTGTAAATCTAACGAAGATGTATTGGTTAACCATAGTTGAGTTGGCGTATTGGTGGTAGAGGTCAGTTCTTCAGCGTGATCAAGTTATGCATGTGATTTGTGGCGGTACGTGTGAGACTTGTTGGTCACCGTAATTAATGATGTTCAGAAGCATTATTCTGCTATGGCCTATTATGTGTACGCGGATCCCGGAAGGGCTATGGTGGCTTAGACCACTACTTAGAGATTTGCGTTAGAACTATGTTTCTCCTGAAGTGAGTTCAGTGAAAAGATTTTACGTGATAAAGTGTTAACCTATTAGTGGTTCCGGAGTTATGATAAAAATCGTGTTCTATTATATATTGGCACATTGGGTGCAGTGAGTGGTATGGAATTTGAAGTGAGGATCAAGGTTGCAGTTCGGTATTTACAAGGATGTCACGAACTCGGATGGTAAGGAAAGGAGTTTCGATGTTTAAAGTAAGTGGGTATTGTCTTTAGTGTCACCTGAGATCGGTGTTTTGTGAAAAAGGCCTTGCATCCTGGATAAGGATTCTTGATCGCTTTTCAGCGTTAGTACGACCAGTGGTTTGGGTGTGCAGACCTGTTATTTGTTATGGAAGGTTGTGGGAGCGTGTTCCACGTGAAGGTTGTATAAGTGTGGCAAGTGGTCACTTGATTGATTAAATATTTAAACTAACTATGAAGATTGGGATGATATCGTCAATTTGGGAATTGATGCCTGGAGGGCACACAGCTTACTAAGTTGTGGACTATGGATGAGTACTCCGGTTGTGGTTGTTGTTCTTGTGTGTTATGAGAAGAGAGAAGTTAGTATGGACCTTTGAAAGGTTATTGACCTAGTTTGGTATGATTAGGATCGACTCGAGGTCGGTGGATGGATTTAAATGTGAATAGGGGCTCTATGACAGGCCAGTCGTGTTCATTTCAGCAAAGCGCCCCTTATGGAAGAGTAGTTAGTGTGTTATTTCGTTGTCAGATATTTCATGTAGTGATACATTGCGCCGTGTGAGTTGTGAGACGGCTTGAGAAATTGCTTATGTGTCGAGGATCCGTGTAGAAAAGATGTTATATGGGCCAAATGGCTCTTGAGATTCAGATTGTATATCGCACCTCAGTTATGCTTGAGTTTTGTGGCTTCTGGCGCTATATGTCTCCCCAGGGATGGAATTATGCACTTAGTGTGCTTGTGACCAATATTTGGTATCTTATTGAATGAGCAATCTAGCTCGGTGCGTATCTCCTTATGCGAGTTTTATGGGTGGATCGGGTGGCACACCGCCATGGTTATGTTGTTCGGATCGGGTTGGATGCCGCAATAGTGTGAAGTTGAGTACAGTTCCCCGTATCTATTTTTTATGTGTTTTGTTTCCTATTTTATGAGGAAAGCTTATATTATCTGTGTGCCCGCGTCGCATGTATGATTCGCGAGCGGTGTAGTTGAATTTCCTTCTCAAAGTTTATTTCCTTTATATCGCGTTCGATATGGTATCCTATTGGCACATTGTAGGATCATATGAGACTGTTGTTCATATTATGGTGGCTTATTGCCTGAGCAGTTCGTGCTTGGTGAGACGAGATCATTGAATTCGAGATTAGTGCAATCTGAGTATGTGAAGTATATTAAGGATCCAAGACCATTATTCGGTTCAGAATGTGGTGAGGGTTCTTGTCAGGAGTATAGACCTAATGATTTGTTGATTCGGCAATCGGTTATAAATTAATACACATCTATTCCGTCGTGGCGGTACCTATGTAGGTCATGAGGTGCAATGGGAGCATCGGATTCGTGGAATTTCAATTTATTTAATCAGAGAATGTTATTGTGCTCCTATGAGTAAAGTGGTGCAAGGTGTGAATTCAGCAAAATTGTGCACTCATGTAGAAGATCATACCACCGACAAACTTAATACGTCCAATTAGGACGACAACACCCCAATATAGAAGAAAAATTCCACCACGCTTGCAATTACTAAGTCTCATTACTTCCACCAGTCCACATCTGACCCTCCTTAGTTCGATTGCCTTTCCCCCTGCAGGGAATAAAATATCGAATCTCTTGATTATGCACTGAGTAAACCTCCATTGAAATCATTCACTGCCCTGACATGTGGGCAACACCCCACCATCATGTTACTACTGCAGAATAGTCATTCATAAGAATCGCGGCAACTTGTGCCTAGCCTCAAAGCCCTCAAAAATACCGCTACTAGGCTGAAATAATAAAATATTCTTCCATAAGGCGACGACAATAATCTAATCAGCTATACCGGGAGAAACTTCCCATATCACATCTGTAATACCATTACGGTCCTTCAATTTCGATTTATGACAAGCGGTTCCCATCGCATAGGACTGAGAGGAAAGAAACAAAGGCATAAGCCTCACATGAAATCGAATTGCACGATAAGGAATCAAGAAGGGAGGTACTCCTAACAGTCCTGCAGCCTCCTGAGGATAAGTACAGACGTCTCTTTACCAATCCGCGAGACTCTACTAGACTTGCTCATGACTCATGAGACCCTAGGAACCTAGTGCTCTGATATCATGTTGTCACGACCCAAAATCCACTACGGGTCGTGATGGCGCCAGACACCTCTGTCACGCAAGCTGACTAAATTATCGATTTAATTATCTTTTAATACCTTTGAAAATCTAGGAGTTTTCCTTCCATTTTTCATAAATAAATAGGGTTCACTATTTCAATTTAAGTTAAGAAATAAATAATTAGTAAAAAATCGTTCGAAAACCAACCCAGAACCCAGTGTCACAAGTGCATGAGCAATTACAGATAAGGAAAATAAAATATAACATCTGTCCGAAATATAGTGGACATGGAATAAATATAAGATGCCGAAAGGAACTACACTAGCTGTGGGTCGCCTCGAATAATGTAACTCACCTAGTCCCAGAATCATCCGCGCTGCTACGCCAGTAGGCCACTAAAGTTACTTATACCTGTGTAATAAAAATGCACAAAAGTGTAGTATGAGTACGTAATCAATGTGTACTCAGCAAGTATCCCGTCTAATCTCAAAGAAGTAGAGACGAGATGGTCAACTTTGATACTTACTAGTGGTCCAATAATAATATACTAAATGTGTGAGGAAATCAAGGATTTTATAAAGCAGTACTAACTCACAAAGCTGGAAAACAAGCAATACATCTTTAACAAATAATAAACGATTTTCAAGGTTTACTTTTCTTTATCTTATCAAGTTACATCAAGCCATGAAGGGCAATATCATCATTTAAAATTTCACGTGCATCAATATATATAAAAGTATCATGCGCAAATCATGCCGAGGCGGCGGCCCGATCTAACAAAAAGAAATGTGCACTTGCTGAGGGTCAACGACGAGCCTATAGATGCATCTATTACCCTGCTGGCGGAATAATCTGCGACGCGGTCAACATAAAATAAACACATACCCTGCTCGCGAATCCTATATGCGACGCAGGTACATATAGAGATACATGCTTAATCAATCAAGTAAGAACTTATCAGGGACTATTTATCAAAATACATCAAATTCTCGTTTAACAAAATTTAAGAGGTAAAGTTTAATCCCTTTAGAAATTCATTTACAATTTCCATATGATATAAGCAATTCAAGCTATCATAGGGTTTACAAATAATCCAAGTATTCATGCTTTTGGGTCCTAGCTACCCGAATAATAGCATAATTGTAGCTACGCATGGACTCTCGTCACCTTGTGTGTACGTAGACCCCACAAATAGGAGAACATAACCAATTAATTCACCTATCGGGACATTTCCCTCTCACAAGGTTAGAAAGGAGACTCACCTCACTCTGAAGATCATAACCGGCACTCCACGCCCCTCCGAAGACTCTAATTGATGCACTACGCTCCGAAACTAGCCAACGGTTACACAAACCCATTAATATATGCTTAATTATTGATTACAAACTAATTCATAGAAATTCCTAACTCTGATCGAAAATTTGACCAAAATGACCTCGGGCCCACGTGCCCGGAATCCGAAATTTTTGGAAGATAAAGATTACCCATGACCTTATCAACTCAAATATACAATTTACTCCAAATTCCATGCTTAAATTCGTGGCTAAATTCCAAGAATATAATTTTATTCCACCAAAACCTCAATTTTTATACTAATTTTCATGTCCAAATCCATACATAATTGATGTATTCAACTTAAAATAGGTGGGGATAACTTACCTTAACATTGATGATGAAAATCCCCTCTTGAAGCTCCCCATAAATCGCCCAAGCCTGGAAGAAATGAGAGAAATGAACTTCAACCCCGATTTTAAAACAAACTTTCTGCCTCCAGGTACTTTCGCTTCTTCAGAATTATTTCCGCTTATGCAGTCAAAATGCCGTTTCTGTGCTCTCTTTTCCGCAGGTGCGGTCCCGCATCTGCGGCTCCCTGACCGCCTAGATTTCCTTACCAAAATCCACATCTACGGTCTTCCTGGCCGCTTCTGCGGCTCCGCACCTGCGGCCAAAACTACGCAGGTGCGGAAATACCAGATACCCGCTGCTTCAGTTTTTCTTCAACTCCAAAAATCGGTCCGTTAACCACCCGGAATCCACCCGAGGCCCCCAGGGACCCCAACTAATCATACCAACCAATCCCAAAACACATTACAGACTTGCTCAAGGCCTCAAATCACATCAAACAACGCTAAAATCATGAATCAACCCCTAATCCAAGCTTTATGAACTTTAGAACTTCCAACTTCTACTTTCGATGCTTAAACCTATCAAATCACGTCCGATTGACCTCAAATTTTGCACACAAGTCATATTCGACATTACGGTCCTACTTGAACTTTCGGAATCAGATTCCGACCCCGATATCAAAAAGTCCACTTCCTGTCAAACTTCTCAAAAACCTTCAAATTTCTATCTTTAGCCAAATGACTCCAAAATGACCTACGGACCTCCGAATTCACTTCCGATTGCGCTCCCAAATCCCGAATCACCATACAGAGCTATTCCCAGACCCAGAATCCCAAACGGACATCGATAACAATGAAATGCACTTCAAGCCAAACTTAAGAAATTCCTTCTAAAATGCTAACTTCCACAATAGGCAGCAAAACACTCCCAGGTTATCCAAAACCCGAACCGGGCATACTCCCAAGTCCGAAATCATCATACGAACCTTCTGGAACCTTCAGATCCTGATTCCGAGGTCATTTACTAAAAATTTCAATCTTAGTTCATTCTTTAAACTTTAAGCTCCTAAAACAAGAATTCTCTTTCCAAATAAACTCCGGATCTCCCGAAACTCAATTACGACCGCGCGTGCAAGTCATAATACCGGAAATGAAGCTGCTCATGGTCTTAAACCATTGAATGACGCGCTAGGGCTCAAAACGACCGGTCGGGCCGTTACATTCTCTCCCGCTTAAACATATCTTTGTCCTCGAATGTGCTGAGAACTACACTGGAGTAGTCTGAAATCACTATTTAACACCTCATGCACCTTCCCGTGCTACCACAACTCAGTTGAGCACATTCGTTCGATCAATTCTGAAGATATTTCCTTTTATTCAAGCAGATAGGCCTTAGAGCCTAATTCCAACATTAGGAATTCTCTATCAGGCATGTTTCCAACATACGAACACCGTACCAATCACCACACGATGTACCCAATCATGAATGCATAACTTTGCTGAATTCACACCTTGTATCATTTTATTCATCGGACCACAATAATACTTTGTGAGTGACTTAGTCGAAATTCCACGAATCTGATGCTACCATCGCACCCCATGAGATACGCAAGTCTTACTCTAACTCTTACAATATCGCCACAATGGAAAGGATGTGTAGAAATTCATAATCAAATGCCGAGTTAACCAATCATTTGGGTCTAAACTCCTGACAAAGACCTTCACCTCATTCTGAACCGAATAATGGCCTTAGCTACTTAATGTACTTCATAAAATCAGATTGCACAGATATTTAATCCAATAATCTCGTCTCACCCCGTTCAACTGCTCAAGCAATAAGCCACCCCAGACATAATCAAAAGTCTCACATGATGCCACCATGTGCCAATAGGCCATCAACTCGAATGCGATACCAAAGAAAAACGAACTTTGGAAGGAAATCCAATTACCTTGCTCGCGAACCATACATGCGATGCGGTAACATACTACACCGACACCTCGCTCGCGAATCATAAATGCGACGCGGGCTCACAGCTAATATGAGCTTCCCTTAGGAAACGGGAAATGAAGCACATAAAAACAGATATAGGGAACTGTGCTCAACATCACACTGTTGCGGTGTACCACCCAATTCAAATATCATAGATCTCGCATAAGGAGATTGCTCACTGAGCGAAATTTGCTCATTACAACCATAATATCAAATATCGGTCATAAGTATGCTAAGTGAATAATACCATCCCTGAGGGAACATATAGCGTCATAAGCTACAAAACTCAAGCACAACTGGGGTGCGATATACAAACTGAATCTCAAGAGCCATCTTGCTCATAATATATCATTTCTGCACGGATCTTCAACACATATGCAATTTCTCAAGCCATCTTGCAGCTCTCACGGTGCAATGCATCACTACATGGAATATCTGACAACGAAATAACACTCTAACTACTCCATAAGGAGCGCATTACTGAAATGAACACAACTGGCCTGACACAGAGCCCAAATTCACATTTACATCCATCCACCGACCTCAAGTCTATCCTGATCACATCAAACTAAGACAATAACCTTTCAAAGGTCCATACTAATTTCCCTCTTCACCGAACACACAAGGACAACCATCATAACCGGAGTACTCATCCATAGTCCACAACTCAGAATCTGAGTGCCTTCTAGGCATATATTCTCAACCTAACAATACCTTCACGAATCTTCATACTTGGTCTAGATCTTTAATCAATCAAGTGACTACGTGCCACATTTATGAAATCTTCCGGTGGGACATACCCCCACAATCTACCATAACAATTTACTGGGTCTTACCTCCAACCCATCGACCACACTAACGCTGAAAAGCGATCAAGAATCATTAACCATGATACAAGCCCTCTTTACAAAACACCAATATCAGATGACGCTGAAGACAATGCCAACTTACTTGAAACACCGAAGCTCATTTCCTGCTCATCCGAGCTTGTGACATATTTGTCCACACAGAACTGCAGCCTTGATTCTCATTTCAAATACCATACTACTCGCTGCACCTGACATATCCATGAACAGTAGATCACGATCTTTCAACATAATTCCAGAATTTCTAATAGATTAATACTTCATCGCGTCAAAGCTTCCTTGCTGAACTCACTTTAGGAAAACCATAGCAGCACGCAGGTAATACCCACAACTATAGAATATGCAAAAGTCTAAGTAGTTGTCTAAGCAACCGTAGCCCCCATCCGAAAAGTGCTTCCTCATAACAAACCATAACATAAGGATGTTTCTGAATAATCTTGATTACGGCGGTTAACAAGCCTCATACGCACCGTCACAAATCCTTTTGCATAACTCGATCACGCTGAAGAAACTGATCGCCAACACCAATACGCCAAATTCAACTATAGCCAATCAAACTACCTTCTTCCATTTTATCCTTGATTGACCTAAAGATAATACTGATTTTATCCAACACATAACATACTCCACCTGCACTCATCTTGAGTAACCTAGAATCGCGAGACCGTGCTGTCTCAAATCCCGTGAACTGTCTCATATCCCTCAAATGCTATACTGCAAGCCAAATCACCACAGAGCATTCTGAGTCTCCATTCGTAAGCTGCTGCAAAAGCTTGATTCTCAACTGTACCTATAGTCTCGAAATCATTAGGTATCATACTTCATCTTCTGAATTTCACTAGGACCGCTGTTGAGAGCCACCCGCTCTGACTTGGCCCCGAATATAGTCAACTCCATGAGTCTCCCATCACATGAGTACCCCTTTGGCGAAGAACCCGCCGAATCACTTCCCTTGGAACCCGCATTTATATAAAGAAAAACCCTAAATCTTTCCCCAAGTCTGAACATGGTCCAATAAGGCCAACGATAGCCCACCTTTAATAATTCGTTTGCCCAGATTACCACTTATGGTCTTTCCCCGTTGCTGAAATAGTCCATCAATATGCTTAATAACCAGAAACTTCGCAAGTCGTTGACTCCGCAACCACATCATAAGCAGTGGGACTCTCCCACTTAGCTTGAAGCCATAATTTCACAAATTTGGAATTCACCCGTCATCTTTATCTCTTATTGAGATAACCTTGCACAATTAACCGCCAAAGATCTCGAAGTCTTCCTGTAGAACCCCCTTCTTATACTCTGAATCATCAGCCATATTTGCATAACTGATCTCTTTGCTACATAACTGATAAAATTCTTCGCAGAAGCCTCGCCAACCACACGACTGCTAACCTGCTCACTTGGCTAACCCACCTATAGAAGGCTCTCCCCGGCATCTTCCAACACTGCTGCATAGGGTACAATTACTACGACATCAATGACCCTTCCTGAGTCTGAGCTCACACTCCAGTTGCACAGGTCCATTTTACCCCTCGTGGACATCATTGAAATGTACGACAACATCCTTCCAATTCAAAGCCATGTTGTATCCTTCTTCATTTAAGCGGCTCCTTTCCGTTATATTAAATCTCCGGCCGTACAAGAACCCCTACTTCAAATCTGATCCGTAGACCCCAATAATCAAGCACCAATATTCCCAAATCGCCCCAACTCTTCTTAAGGTGCATGTACGCAGCTCCACCACTCTCCCACTTTGGGCAAACTCACTCCCTTAATCAACTGCTCGGCCTGCACGTCCTAAGCCTGGCATTTTAGAAATTTAAAACTCTGCCTGACACTTCCCACATGTGTTTCTCATCCTTTGCTGCTCAGTTGTTTCCTTAATAAAATTTATCTTCATAGTACTTGAATCCAAAAATCGCTATAACTCCAAACTTCTCCGAAGGTCATCTTTCTCGAATCCTCAACATTAGAGATACTGATTCAATCCTGAACCACCGCATCTTGCAATATCTGATAGTTGTATCTCCGATACTATTTCACAATACCTTGCCTCAAAGGCGAATTGTAGAAGATCATATCACTGAAAACTTAATACGTCCAATTAGGACGACACCACCCAATATAGAAGAAAAATTCCACCACATTTGCAATTACCAAGTCTCATTACTTCCACCAGTCCACATCTGACCCTCCTTAGTTTGATTGTCTTTCCCCCTGCCGGGAATAAAATAACGAATCTCTTGATTATGCACTGAGTAAGCCTCCCTTGAAATCATTCACTGCCCTGACACGTGGGCGACACCCCACCATCATGTCACTACTGCAGAATAGTCACTCATAAGCATCGCGGCAACTTGCGCCTAGCCTCAAAGCCCTAAAAAATACCTCAACTGGGCTGAAATAATAAAATATTCTTCCATAAGGCGACGACAATAATCTGATCAGCTATACCGGGAGAAACTTCTCGTATCACATCTGTAGTACCATTACGGTCCTTCAATTTCAATTTATGACAAGCGTTTCGCGTCGCATAGGACTGAGAGGAAAGAAACAAAGGCATGAGCCTTACATGAAATTCAATTGCACGATAAGGAATCAAGAAGGGAGGTACTCCTAACAGTCCTACAACATCCCGAGGATAAGTAAAGACGTCTCCGCACTGATCCGTGAGACTTTACTAGACTTGCTCATGACTTGTGAGACCCTAGGAACCTAGTGCTCTGATACCATGTTGTCACGACCCAAAATCCTCTACGTGTCGGGATGGCACCGGACACCTCTGTCAGGTAAGTCGACTAAATTATCGATTTAATTCTCTTTTAATACCTTTGAAAATCTAGGAGTTTTCCTTCCATTTTTCATAAATAAACAGGGATCACTATTTCAATTTAAGTTAAGAAATAAATAATTAGTACAAATCGTTCGAAAATCATCCCAGAACCCGGTGTCACAAGTGCATGAGCAACTACTGATAAGGAAAATAAAATACAACATCTGTCTGAAATACAGTGGACAGGGAATAAATACAAGATGCTGAAAGGAACTACACTAGCTGCGGGTCGCCTCGAATAATGCAGCTCACCTAGTCCTAGAATCATCCACGCTGCTACGCCAGTAGGCCACTAATGTTACTTATACCTGTGCAACAAAAATGC
>MU713904.1:2808-20815 GCA_026770625.1 Nicotiana glauca | reverse complement strand
TATCCCGTCTAATCTCGAAGAAGTAGAGACGAGATGGTCAACTTTGATACTTACTAGTGGTCCAATAATAATATACTAAATGTGTGAGGAAATCAAGGATTTTATAAAGCAGTACTAACTCACAAAGCTGGAAAACCAGCAATACACCTTTAACAAATAATAAAGAATTTTCAAGGTTTACTTTTCTTTATCTTATCAAGTTACATCAAGCCATGAAGGGCAATATCATCATTTAAAATTTCACGTGCATCAATATATATAAAAATATCATGCGTAAATTATGCCGAGGCGACGGCCCAATCCAACAAAAAGAAATGTGCATTTGCCGAGGATCGACGACACGCCTATAGATGCATCTATTACCCCGCTTGCGAAATAATCTGTGACACGGTCAACATAAAATAAATACATGCCCTGCTCGCGAATCATACATGCGACGCAGGTATACATAGACATACATGCTCAATCAATAAAGTAAGAACTTATCAGGGACTATTTATCAAAATATATCAAATTCTCTTTTAACAAATTTGAAGAGGTAAAGTTTAATCCCTTTAGAAATTCATCTATAAATTCCATGTGATATAAACAATTCAAGCTATCATAGGGTTTACAAATAATTCAAGTATTCATGCCTTTGGGTCCTAGCTACCTGGACAATAGCATAATTTTAGCTACGCGCGGACTCTCGTCACCTCGTGCGTATATAGCCCCCACAAATAGGAGCACATAACCAATTAATTCACCTATGGGGACATTTACCTCTCACAAGGTTAGAAAGGAGACTCACCACGCTCCGAAGATCCATAACCGGCACTCCACGCCCCTCCGAAGACTTTAATTGATGCACCACGCTCCGAAACTAGCCAACGGTTACACAAACCCATTAATATATGCTTAATTATTCATTACAAATTAATTCATAGAAATTTCTAACTCCGATCGAAAAGTTAACCAAAACACCCTCGGGCCCACGTGTCCGGGATCCAAAATTTTTGGAAGATAAAGATTACCCATGACCTTATCAACTCAAATATACAATTTACTCCTAATTCCATGCTCAATTTCATGGCTAAATTCCAAGAATATAATTTTCTAGGTTTTCCACCAAAACCTCAATTTTTATACTAATTTTCATGCCCAAATCTATACATAATTGATGTATTCAATTCAAAATAGGTGGGGATAACTTACCTTAACATTGATGATGAAAATACCCTCTTGAAGCTCCCCAAAAATCGCCCAAGCCTTGAAGAAATGAGAGAAATGAACTTCAAGTTCGATTTTAAAACAAACTTTCTGCCTCCAGGTACTTTCGCTTCTGCGAAATTATTTCTGCTCATGTGGTCAAAATGTCGCTTCTGCGGCTCCTTCCCAAGCTGCCCAGCTTCCACTTCTGCGCTCCCTTTTCCGCAGGTGCGGTCCCGCATCTGTGGCCCCTGCTTTCCTCACCAAAATCTGCATCGGCGGTCTTCCTGGCCGCTTTTGCTGCTCCGCACCTGCGGCCAAAACTTCGCAGGTGCGGAAATACCAGATACCTGCTGCTTCAGTTTTTCTTCTACTCCAAAAATCGATCCGTTAACCACTCGGAATCCACCCGAGACACCCTGGACCCCAACTAATCATACAACCCAATCCCAAACACATTGCGGACTTGCTCGAGGCCTCAAATCACATCAAACAATGCTAAAATCATGAATCAACCCCCAATCCAAGCTTTATGAACTTTAGAACTTCCAACTTCTACTTTCGATACTTAAACCTATCAAATCACGTCCGATTGACCTCAAATGTTGCACACAAGTCATATTCGACATTACGGACCTACCCTAGCTTTCAGAATCAAATTCCGACCCCGATATCATAAAGTCCACTTCCAGTCAAACTTCTCAAAAACCTTCAAATTTCTATCTTTAGCCAAATGACTCAAAAATGACCTACAGACCTCCGAATTCACTTCCGATCATGCTCCCAACTCCCGAATCACCATACGAAGCTATTCCCAGACCCGAAATCCCAAACGGACATCGATAACAATGAAATGCACTTCAAGCCAAACTTAAGAAATTCCTTCTAAAATGCTAACTTCCACAATAGGCGGCAAAACACTCCCGGGTTATCCAAAACCCGAACCGGGCATACTCTCAAGTCCAAAATCATCATACGAACCTGTTGGAACCTTAAGATCCTGATTCCGAAGTCATTTACTAAAAGTTTCAATCTTAGTTCATTCTTTCAACTTTAAGCTCCTAAAACAAGAATTCTCTTTTCAAATCAACTCCGGATCTCCCAAAACTCAATCCCGATCGCGCGTGCAAGTCATAATACCTGAAATAAAGCTGCTCATTGGCTCAAACCGCTGAACGACGCGCTAGAGCTCAAAACGACCTGTCGGGTCGTTACATTTTTGGAGCTTTTGGAAGAGGGTCTTCACCTAGCACTTTGAGGCAAGTAATTTCGACACAGCATGAGTTAAATGTATAGATTATGGGTAGATTGACATGTGAAAAATGGGGAAAATCAAGGGTTTTAGATGCAAAACCGAGAATTTGGTAAAAACAAGATTTTACAACGAAATTTGTTAGGGAATAGAGTAAAAATCATATATTCTTGATCCTTAGGTTATGGGTAACAATATTCTTCAAAAAATTTCGGAATCCGGGCACGTGGGCCCGGGATGGATTATAGAAACCTTGCATTTAGGATTGGAAAATTGGTTTAATAATTAGAATGTGAACTTTTGAGCATGTATTGACTAGTTCTTACCCTATTTGAATAGTTTTGGATCGTTCAGCTCCAAATTGGAGGTTTGAGCGCGTTCTTAAATCGGAATATAGGCTCTAGAGCGAGGTGAGTCTCCTTTATAACCTTGTAAGAGGGAATTGTCCCCATAGGTGAATGAATTAGTTATGTGTTCCTATTTGTGGGGGCTACGTACGCACGAGGTGACGAGAGTCCGTGCGTAGCTACTATTATGCTATTGTCCAGATAGTCTAGGATCCAAAAGCATGCTATACTGGGATTAATTGTAACTTATTGACAACTCGAATTGCTTAAACCGCATCGAATTAATAAATGCATTTTCAAAAAGGATTAAACTTCTTTTCTTAAATTGTAAACGAGAAAGTGGCTTTTAATTGAATAATTGTTTCCCGATAAATTCTTAATTTTCTATTTGAGCATATATTTCTATGTGTATCTGCGTCGCATGTATGATTCGCAAGCAGGGTGATTGTTTATTTTATGCTGACCGTGTCGCATGGATAGTTCGCGAGCGGGGTAATAGATGCATCTATAGTTCGAGCCGTTCGACCCTCGGCAGTGCACAATTTACTTTTATGGTTGTTCGGGCCGTACGTCCCACGGTGATTATTTGTGCATGCTAGTATTGTTGCCTAACATTATTAACATCTATATTTAACGGATGAAGGATAAATTTAAACCTAAAATATAATAGTAGGGATATTTTTGATAAGAAACTCAAACGGAGAATAAATAAGACCTATTTATAATAGTAGAAGAATAAATGAGACCCTTAACCGCACTTTAAATGCAGTTAGGCATCTCCGTAGTACTATTTTAATGAATTTGAACTCGTTATCATTAAGTAAACTATTATCCTTCGCGAATCACATATCGAATCAACAATATCGCAAGCGGCTAATCAATTATTTGATTAGCGAAAAATAGTAACATCCTATAGGTACCAGAATCCAGATTGTGATTGTACGAAACATTACTAGATATGCTAAAATGTTTAAATAGTACTCACTTAAAGAGTACATTGATTAAGAATCAACAACTGTTCCAGGCTGGGATACGTGACCTCATTATAAATGACTAGACATAACATTTGATAATGGCACGACCCAAAAATCACATAGAGTCGCGATGGCGTCGGACGCTGCTGTCAGGCAAGCCAACCAAATTACTTGAAATTTCTTATTTTAAAACTTATGAAAATCGTTCCTTTTATACATTTAAACAATAAGTAATGAAATTCATTGAAATGAGAAAAATGTCTTTAACCAATTCAATACTGAACAATCCTACAACCATCCCAGAACCTGGTATCACAAGTGCATGAGCATTTACTGATAATGAATGGAATACAATATCCGTCCGGAATACAATGGACAGGAAATAAATACAATATACTGGAAGAGACTATATTATCTGCGGGCCGTCTCGAATAATGCAACTCACCTAGTCCCAGAATCATCCGTGCTGCTACGCCCAGTAGGCCGCTAGAGTTACATATACCAGTGCAACAAAAATGCACAGAAGTATAGTATGAGTACGAAATATACCCTACCAGTTTTTTCATGGACACGTGGCAGCATGTCATTGGACCTGACCCAATGATTAATTTTTTTTAAAGTATTTTTATTAAAAACTGGAAAACAATTGCAAAAATAAAAAATATATTTTTAACAAAATATTTTTATTTTTTAAAAATTGAAAAAAATATTTTCAACAAAATATTTTCGTTTTTGAATTTTTTTTTTATTTTTTTTTAGTTTTTTAAAGCATTTCGTTTTATTTCGTTTTTCAGTTTTTTTTAAAAGTAAAAGTATATTTGTTTATTTAAAAAATAAAATGAAGAAAAAAATTTCAAAAAAAGTAACTTCTATGTTAGAAGTAGCTAAAGATACTTTTTTCGAATTTTTTTCTTTATTTTTTTTTTCTATGCATTAGTTTTAAAGATATTTTTAACATAGAAAAAATGTTAAAATGAAGAAACTTCGCTGGTGAGGAGTTTCCGCAAAAGTGAGTCCGCAGGAGCGGACTTTCAACCGCAGAAGCGGTAATGGGTGATCCGCATAAGCGGATTTTTGGACGCAAAAGCGGGAATTTGTGAACTTTGATGAAAACCGCATAAGCGGAGTTTTAGCCGCAGAAGCGGTCCCGCATAAGCAGAAACGGGACCGCAGAAGCGAAAAATCGCTGTTGGCAGAAGGGTTTTATATCATTATTTCATCAGCAAGCTTATGTCATTTTTCCTCCATTGTTGAGCGATTTTGGGAGCTTTGGGCGAGAATTTTTGAGGGTTTTGGCTGAGGATCGAATGGAGGTATGTTCCTTGGCCTAATTATTCAAGTTTATAGTAGAATTAACATGGAAATTGGTTGAAATTCATTAAAAAGGGGTAAAGCTAGGGCTTGAGTTTTAATATTTCAAATTGGGATTTGATAGGTCATTTGAGCTCGGATTTAGGAGTTCTAGGTATGTATTGAGTCGTGGCGAGATGAGGAATCCGGAATTGTGAGTTTTATAATTCTTTGAGAAGTGGGCCCGGGGCTCGGGTTTTGCTAGTTTCGAGATTTTTGCTATTTTTCGATTGTTTTCGATTGGGTGTTGTCCCATTTGCATATTGTGATGTATTCGCTCTGATTTTGGATAGATTTGACGTGCGTGGAGGCCGATTTGAGGGGCAAAGACGTCGCGAGCTAGAGATTTCACCGGTTCGAGGTGAGTAATACTTGTAAATGATGTCCCGAGGGTTTGAAACCCCGAATTTGCACATCATAGTGCTGTATTGAGGTGACTTGCACGCCGGATATGAGCATGGGGTAGAGCACCATTGGGGATTGTGACTTGGCCTGTTCCGGTTGTTGATTTTACTGCGTAATTGACTGAAACTACCTGTTATCATCATGATTTGGGCTGATTGCCGTATTTGGTCCTCGTGCCAATTATTTGAATTCTTCAGGGATTGATATCACCGTTTTGCATCACTTTGCATGTTATTTGATCTCGGTCCAAGATTTTAATACAGTTTTGCAAACTCAGCCATCTTTCTAAGATTTGAAAACGTAAATGATATTTTACTAACATTTTGAGCTGAGGACTGTTGTGGTATTTTTGCCCAAGGGGCTCATGTGCATTTCTGGACTGAGCATGGATCGGGCAGCGCGCCGCAGCGGTGTGATATTGATATTGCGCTTGGGCTGTAGGAGCCCCTCCGGAGTCTGAACCCCCACAGTGAGTGCGGGTACCCAAATGGATTAGGCTGCACGCCGCAGCGGTCATGTGCATTGCATTTAATTCATACATTGGTTCCTGTTTGTACTACATGTCATGACATTCAACACTATCATATCATTGGTATCCACGCTACATCTTGCACAGTTTACCAGATACCCTGGTGTTATTTGCTAATGGAGTGCTGTGCCCGAGGGGCTGACTTATTATGTGCGGACTTGCACTATCTGATTATGCATTTATTTGCTTGACTGTTGGAAAAGGATATTTTCAAAAGAGGTTTTTAACTGAGCCAGATGTTTTCTAAAGGATTTTCACGGTTGTACTGTCCTATATAGCATGATGGAGTGCTCTTACGTGATTTCTTGTCGCTCAGTTATTATTTACTCTTATTGCTCACTGAGTTGGAGTACTCACTTTATTCCCTGTACCTCGCGTGCAGTTACAGGTATTGTTCACTCAGTAGCGGGTTATTAGCGGATTTGAAGGTACTACTATTGAAGCTGAGCGAGGTGACAACCAGCGTTCGCGGCACCGGACTTCGTTCTTTGATTCCAGATTTTATTTTATATATTATTATTGGCCCTATAGTTGTGTTCAGCTTTCTTTCGATGATCGTGACTTGTGACACCCCGGTCGGGTTGTGTTGGGTTGTAAGTATTATTAATTAACGTCATTAAGATGTATTTTATCTATTCGTTTATGTTTAATAATTGTTAAAGAGACGATTTGGGTTAGTTGGCTAGCTTTGTCTTCACGAGAGGCACCGTCACGACTGGGTTTGGAAATTGGGTCGTGACACTTACACCTTCTTCTAGTTCTGGCCCTTCTTCTAGAACTGGAGATTCTCATTCTCAAAGGCTTTCTTCCAGAAACAAAGAGTCTTCTGAACCTGTACGCGAACCATTAGTGGAAGAAATAATTCCAACAGACTTATCTTTTTACCATGATAGGGAATCTCTCAGAATTCAAGTCGCCTCTTTAAGTCGGGCTGATACTTATCCTTCTCAAATTATTGACCCTCTAATCCCCTTAGTTCGTAGAGATTGTCATTAGAGTAATGATTTTCCTATCACTATTCCTAATCCAAATCAGAGAATCACCTCCTATATTACTGGATTTTCTTTTCTTTATACGTATCACTTTACTTTAAGGTTTAAACCAGCCATTGATCCAGTTATTCTGGATTTTTGTCGTTTTTTTAATGTCAGCTTGGGTCAAATCGGCCTAATCGTTTGGAGGGCTGTCGCCTGCTTAAGGCACCTTACTAATTTGGCGAATGTCGAATTTATTTTTCCCCATCTAATTCATCTCTATTCCCCTAGGCTTTTTCGCAATGGCATTTTTACCCTAGCAGCCAGGAGCAAGAGGGTTTTAGTGAGCCCCGAGGATGATAAAGACCGTGGCTGGTACGCCCGGTTTGTTGCTGCCCCCACTGCTGGTTTAGTGGGTGAAAATAACATTCCCTTCCCTGAGAAGTGGAACTTTGCACGTAAGTGTTAAGTCTTCCTCATGTCTTTCTCTTTCAGGTTTTATCACCTTTTCTAACGTTGCTCCTTTTTCCTTTCTCAGCAACCACGGGTGTTGTGGAAACTGTGCCCAACTTCCGTGGTTGGGTAGAAAAATTGTTAAAGGCCACTCCAATGGAGAGTAGGTCGTGGAAGAACCTTTCCAGCCGTTATGGTTGGAAAGTAAAAACTCATGGTAAGAGTTTCTATTTTACTTTGCATGTATTTAAATATCTTCTTTGATCTAACTTTTATCCTTCTTTTTATCAGGATTTGTTATTCGTGGGCTCACCGCAGAGTCAATCATAACTGCTCATGACTCTTTGAGTACTCGTACCTCTTCAGCCCAGGATGCATTTTTGGGCTCGTCAAAAAGAAAAACTGCTGAAATTGAAGAAGAAGATTCAAGGGAAGAAGATGAGGGTTCCCTAGTGTTGAGACCTCGAGCTCGGAGACATATCATCTCTGATGATGAGGCTGAAGTTTCACCTCATCTGTCTCCCTTTAAGTCTGTTATTACTCCAGTTATCATTCCTGATGATGACGTTTCTCCTCACGACACTCGTGAGTCTATTGAGCAACTTTTTTGCTAGTGGTTTTGGTGGTGAAAACCTAGGACCTATTTTAGATGAGCTTCCCTTATCTTCTTCTTCAGCTCCCGTTCCTATGATTGCCCCTTTACCTTCATCAACTATTGATTCTGTTCCTCCTTCTATTGCTCCTCCTTTGTCAGTTCCTCCATATATCGTTCATCATATAGAGGTGGGCTCTTCAAGCAGGAGTACTGCTATGAGGAGCGTAACCATTGAAGTTCCTGCTAACAACAGCCTTTTGAGAAAGTCTGGTCAGGCTGATGTTTGGCTCGAGCTTTTAATTGGCCCTATTGAAAAAGCGAAACTTGAAAACCACGGCAACCTGACCCTCATGAATGACATTGTGCATGCCACTTTAAAGGTATTCTTCTTTCCTGCTTCTCTCCATTTTGTAAAAATTTTCAACTCTGGGATTTTTACTTCCCTTTTTATTGTAGGACAATCTTATTGGCACTGAGCTAATGGGCAGAATCTCCCCCTCAGAGAAGGTAGCACGTGCTTCTCAGTTTGAGGCAAACAACTGGAAGGAACAGTTTGGCAGTGTTCAACTCAACATGGAGGATTTACAAGAGAACAAGAGTGCCTTAGAGCAACAAGTTCGAGCACTCACTTCCGAATTGGGGATCATCAAGGCTTCGTTGAATCAGGGGGAGAAGGCGAGAGAACGTCTTGATTCTTCATTTTTTGAACAGTTATCCAGTGCCAATGAAGAAATCAGAGCGTTGAAGGATCTCTTTAACCAAAAAGAGGTTTATGTCGGGGAGTTAGTTCAGAATTTGACCAAGGCACAGGAGGATCTTCGTGCCTCTGTGGATAATTTACATACTTTGGAGAATTCTCATGCTGCCCTTCAATCTTCTTACAATTCTGTACTAGCTGAGAATGAAGGACTCAAGAGTAAGGTCACTCCTTGGGAAAGGGATTATGAAATCCTTGAGGAAAAAACAGATGTTGAAGTGAGTTGGAAAAAATATAGATGAACCTGTTCCATCTGAATAGGAAACCCTCGCAGACCTACTGATATAGTTATTAATGGCACCAAAAACTCATGTCATTCCCTATGGTTTCATTGTTTCCAACTCGTATGCTCCTTTTCCTGCAACATTTTGAACTCTGTAGGGTCCTTCCCAGGTTAGACTTAGCTTACCCGCATTTGCTGCCTTTGTAGATTGAAAAACCTTTTTAAGCACGAAGTCCCCAATTTTGAAGTACCTCAGCCGTGCTTTCCAATTGTAATATCGTTCGATCACCTATTTTTTTATGGCCATTCTTATTAATGTAGATTCTCTTTTGCCTTCTAATAAATCCAGATTGACCCGCATCTCTTCATCATTAGCCTCTTGTGTTGCTTGTGAGAATCTTGTACTTGGTTCTCCTATTTCAATTAGGATTAATGCTTCAGCTCCATAAACTAAAGAGAAAGGGGTTTCACCTGTGCTCATCTTTTTTGTCGTGCGATATGCCCATAACACTCCAGGTAACACTTCAGGCCAATTACCCTTTGACCCCTCTAAACGTTTCTTCAAATTGTTGATTATGACTTTGTTCGTTGATTCTGCTTGCCCATTACCTACTGGGTGATAAGGTGTAGATGTGATCCTTTTAATTTGCCAACTCTCAAAAAACTCTGTGACTTAAGCTCCGATAAATTGAGGGCCATTTTCGCATACAATCTCCTTTGGTAAACCAAATCGGCAGATGATATTACGCCAAATGAAGTCTTTGACCTCTTTTTCTTGTACCTGTTTAAATGCCCCCGCCTCTACCCATTTGGTGAAATAATCAGTAAGTACAAGCAAAAATTTTACCTGTCCTTTTGCTTGTGGTAATGGACCCACGATATCCATTCCTCATTTCATGAATGGCCACGGTGATATGACCGAATATAACAATTCCGCAGGTCTATGCATTTTATTACCATACCTTTGGCACTTATCACATTTAGCTACGAAAATTTCCGCTTCTTCCTCCATTTTAGGCCACTAGTATCCTGCTCTGACCAAGGTTCTTACCAATGATCTTCCTCCCGCGTGATTCTCGCAATGCCCCTCATGTATTTCCCCTATTACATACTCCGTTTGATAAGGTCTGAGGCATCTTGCTAATGGACCACCGAACATCTTACGATAAATATTTCCTTGTTTTAAACAGTATCAAGTAGCCTTTTTTCGAAGTGTTTGCTCTTGCTTCTTGTCATCAGGGACTGTACCGTACTGTAAAAAAGTAACAATCTCGTTTCTCCAATCCCAAGTTAAATTATTAAAATTTACCTCATTCTTATCTGGTTCGAGAACTGAATGAAAGAAGCATTTGCATCATTTGCCATATCAGCTGAGGATGCGAGATTAGCTAAGGCATCTGCTTCAACATTTTCATCCCTTGATATTTGTATGACCTTCCAAGTTTGGAATTGCTTTAATAGTTCCCGTACCTTTTCCAAGTACTGTTGCATCCTTGCTTCCCTAGCTGTGTAAGTCCCTAGTAATTGATTAACCACGAGTTGTGAGTCACTTTTGATCACTACTTGATTTATACCAAGTTCTCGTGCTAATTCCAGACTTGCAATCACAGCTTCATAACCGTAGGTGGTACTAAAAATATTCATAATCCTGCACCTTTTACGTTAGATGAGCCATCAGTAAATAAGGTCCATGTTCCTGGATTAGCCCCATTAAGTATTTGTACTTCTTTTTCTGCTTTTATTTGCATCCCTTGGCTAAAGTCAACCATGAAATCAGCTAATATCTGTGATTTTATTGATGTTCTAGGTAAGTATGTGATTTCATATTCACTAAGCTCTATGGACCATTTAGCTAACCTCCATCATAATTCAAGTTTATGCAGTATATTACGTAGGGGTTATGCAGTCACTACAAAATGACATTGAAAATATGGTCTTAACTTCCTAGATGCCATAAGTAGAGCAAGTGCTAGTTTTTCCAATTGTGGATATCCTGTCTCTGCATCTAACAACGATTTACTAACGTAATAGATATGAGATTGTTTACCCTGCTCTTCTCGAACCAAAACTGCACTTACTGCAACTTCTGAAACAGCAAGGTAGACAAAAAGTTTCTCCCCAGCCTTTGGTTTTGCTAGCAAAAGTGGATTTGACAGGTACATTTTCAAATCCCTTAGTGCTTGTTGACATTCCTCATCCCATTCAAAATGATCCTGCTTCTTAAGAGCTGAGAAAAATTTGAAACATTTTTCCGATGATTTAGAAATGAACCTTCCCAAAGCTACGATTCTCCCTGTCAATCTTTGAACCTATTTTTTGTTTGAAAGTATATCAAGGATTTCTTCGATGGCTTTGATCTGTGCAGGATTCACTTCAGTACCACGGTTAGTAACAAGAAAACCTAAAAACTTACCTGATGCCACACCAAATGCATATTTTTCTGGATTCAATTTCATATTATACTTTCGTATAATTTTTTTGTATCAAATAGGTGTGATATATGATCTTCTGAATGGTGAGTCTTAACTAGCATATCATCTATATATACCTCCATGGTTTTACCTAAATGTTCTTGAAGCATTTGGGTGACCAACCTTTGATACGTTGCACCTGCATTCTTAAGACCAAAGGACATTACCTTATAACAGTAAGTCCCCCTGTCTGTTATAAAAGAGGGTTGTCCCTCATCTTCTGGATCCATCTTGATTTGATTATAACCTGAATATGTATCTAAAAAACTTAATAGCTCATGCCCTGCAGTAGCATCAATTAACTAATCTATGTGTGGTAAAGGAAAAGAATCTTTTGGACAGGCTTTATTAAGGTCTGTGTAATCTACACAGACTCGCCACTTACCATTCTTCTTAGGAACCACCACTATATTAGCTAACCAGTTAGGATATTTTACCTCACGAATTGAACCAATTTTTAGAAATTTTTGAACTTCCTCCGGAATCACCTTATATTTGAAAGTTCCTTGCTTTCTTTTCTTTTTCTTTACTGGAGGATATGATGGATCTTCATTCAATTTATGAGTCATGACTTCTGGTGGTATCCCTTTCATGTCAGAATGGGACCAAGCAAAACAATCTGTATTAGCCTTTAAAAATTAAATCAATTTACGTTTTACCTCTGGGCTAAGATTAGCTCCTATGTATACTTTTATCTCGGGCCAATGTATAAATAACACCACGGCCACTAACTCTTCTATCATTGTTTTGATGTTCTCGTTCTCCTCCGGTTCTTGAATGGTATCAAGTCTTGAATCCACATCTGTTTGCTTTTGTTCAGGTGAAGTTGACGCCGTGTTGCCCTCACCTGAATTCTGTAATTGCTATTTGTCTTCGCCCTCAACATTTGAATCTGCAACGGAATTGATGCTTCTAGATATTTGTTGATCGTCTCTGATTTGGCGTATTCCCCATGGAGATGGAAATTTAATAACTTGATGTAAGGTTTAGGGAACAACATCCATGTCATGAATCCATGGCCTCCCAAGAATCATATTGTAAGCCATTTCCATATCTACAACTTGAAATTTGGTATCTTTAACGACGCCTTCTGCGAATGTGGTAAGTATTGCTTCCCCTTTTGTTATAACACTAGAGTTGTCAAATCCCGACAAAGTATATGCTTTTGGAATCAATTTATCCTCCGCTTGAATCTCACGCAATACTCGTATTAAAATAATATTCACAGAACTACCTGGATCAATCAGAACTCGTTTTACGTTAGTATCATGTACAAGTAAAGATATTACTAGAGCGCCGTTATGCGGAGTTAAGAGTCCCTCGGTGTTTGCATTGTTGAACATAATATTCTCCTCTTCCATTATATGCTGAGGCTGCTTCCCATGGATAATTGCTACTTTTGAAACCTTTTTATATGATACATCGTTGACTTCTTCATCCCCACTTATAACATTGACAGTTCTCTTGGGTGAAGGTGGTTTTGGAGGCGCTTGCCTGATCTTCATGTATGCTTGTTTTCCCTTCTCACGGAATAACTCAGTGAGATACCCTTGTTTTAGCAAATAATCAACTTCACCTTGCAGAAACTTGCAATCTGCTATCTTATGTCCGTGATCGTTATGAAATTCGCACCAATGATCAGGGTTTCGCCTATTTGGATTCGATCGCATTTCCTTTGGCCATCATACCTTATCTCCCATGCTTCTTAAAATAGCCACGAGTTCAGAGGTACTTACTTTGAAATTGTAACCACTGAACCTTGCCTTTAGACTTCCTCCATCATCTCGTGACCCACGTGTATTGCGATCACTCCCGAACCTTGATGAAGAGCCTGATTCCCCGTTTCTTGGATTATGATCGTACGTTTGATTATCTTGCCTTGATCGCGAGTCTTTTCCCGCAGGTCCTATGTATGGCTCGTACCTGTTTTTACCGGATCTTTTTTCATTTTCCATATGCCTTGAGTTTACCTTTTCTTCTGTTTTATGTCGTAAAATAATGTCTTCTTCAATCCTCATCTTTGTACTATACTTGTTGTAGACATCATTCCATGTTGTTGCTGGGAATTCTCGAAGGCTTTCTTTGAGTCTCCTCGTGGCTTCTGAACTCTTCTCATTCAAATTACTAGCAAAGGCAATGGCTGTCCAATTGTCAGGTACTCGTGGCAGCATCATTCTTTCCTGTTGAAATCTATCTACGAACTCTCTAAGCAACTCTGAATCTCCTTGCTTGATTTTGAAAATGTCTTTCATTCTTTTCTCAACTTTTTGAGCTCTAGAGTGTGTTTTGATAAATAAATCTGCAAGCTCGGCAAACGAATTTATAGAATTTTCAGGTAAAAGAGAATACCAGGTTAAGACCCCTTTGGTGAGTGTTTCACCAAATTTCTTGACCAAGACCGATTCGATCTCTTGCTTAGTCAAATCATTGCCCTTGACGCCTGTTGTGAATGCAGTAATGTGATCTCGCGGATCTGATGTACCATCATACTGTGGAATATCAGGCATCTTAAACTTCTTTGTAATTGGGAGGGGGGCAGCACTTGGCTTCCATGGTTATTGCGAATATTTATCTATATCGACTCCCTTGATCACGGGTGGTACTCCATGTATTTGTTCTATGCGTTCATTTTGCTCCTTAAGCTGTTTCTGCAAAGTTAGTACTAGATTTTGTAAATCAAAATTAACTGGATTACCTGGGTTTCCCTCTTGTGTTTCACTAGGGGTTCCACCGCTGCCTGAATTAATCAATCCAGAATGAGGATGCTCCAAAGTATTGTTGTTTGGAGTAGATATTGGCGGAGCAACAGGTAATTGGCTAACAAAAACCTGAAGAGCTTTATTGACTTGATAGGCAATAAGTTTTTGCATAGCCTCATTCATGATTTCAACATTTTCGAATTGAGCCTGTCCATCATTGTGAGATCCATCAGGAGTGCCTTCACAAGACCGTCATGGGGAAACTCGTGGAGAGCCTTGCGGAGATCCTCGTGGAGTGCCTTCCTAAAGTTGTTGGTTTGTTTGAATTTCTGCGTTTCCTTGAATGTTGTCATTGTTATTTGACATGATTGATGCAATCAAGAAAATCAGGTATATAATTGATTATCAGATTCCCGGTAACGGAATCAATTTATTTAACCAAAAAATAGATTTTTAGTCAAAGCTAGAAAATAGAAGAATCAGGTTACTTATAATCGAAAAAAGTGAATAAAAAAGAAACTTTAGAATAGCTAATTATGAAAGCTGGTAAATCCAAGTATATTTCAATAGTCAACTCCCCCGCAATTGTTTGTTTCTTCCCCTTTTATAGCTCTTTTGGGATATGACCTTATTTTCATCATAATAATGCTATTATGGACAATTAATGACGTTAAATGCTACATTATGCAATCATATACATTAAATACATATTCTCTAATGTTTCTAATAATTAACACTCATTAAATGCTGTATCTGGGCTCCTTTTTGCTGTGAGGTTCATTCCTTTGATTCTTCATTATCTTTGAGTTTTAAATGTCTTGAACAGGCACGAACGTTAAATCATTTGTACGACTGCTCGCACCCCCTTCATTTTATTTACTCGTATATCTTGTTGCTCGTATCTGTTGTTGCTCGTATCTGTTATTACTCGTATCTATTAACCAACCTTAATTCTTTGACTATTTGACCAGTCTATATATCATGACACGTCATCATGTACATAAATATAATTTTCCCCAATACAAGAAGTATAGAATATTAAAAGATAATTCGGTAATAAAGTGCAATTTCAATAGTAGAGAACATATATTACATACTGACGATAAACAATATAATACTTTGGTAGATCTAATAATCAACCTTGATGATAAAACTTAAGAAAATAATAAAAACATAATAAGAAAACTAGAAATAGTAGAAGCATTACAAACTAAACAAAGAAAGATTCTAGAAAAATTAGAGAAAAAATTTGATTTCTTAAAATCGCAAGAGCTAGAAATTAACAGAAAAATACCTATGAAAAACGATATAGAAAAATTAATTGAAACTATTACAGAAAAACCTAAAGAACTAGAAATAGAAACAACTAAATTAGTATAAAGAATAACACATCAAGTAGAAGTATTAAAAAATGAGATAAGCACCTTAAAAGAAAAGACAGACACAATAAAAGAAATTGCTCTTTCATGAATGATTTACAACTAGAAATAGATCCAGTATATGACGAACATTAAAATTCACAGAAAGACTTCAGCCCAATCCAGAAAGACTTACTAGCTATATTTCTCAAGGAAAAGCGGATCAAACAATAATAAAATAGAATAATGCTTTAATATTATTAATTTTAGAAATTAATAAAAAACTAGATAAAATTATTAAAGAAAAAGAGGTAAAGACTGAAGTAGAAATTCCCAAAGTAGACGATTTAATAGAACAATTAAAACGAGTAGAAATAACACCGCAAAAAGACAGACTTAAAATAAGAAAACCCCAAAAATGGACCTTTTTTCAGGTGGGTCAAGAACAATAAACGAAGAAAGATCACGAATAAGTTTTTCAGATAATAGAATAGGTAATAATATGTTAGCAAGGATTTTAACTAAGAAAAGACAAGAAGATAATCAACAATTAAACGAAATAATAGATATAGACAAAGACATATAAATTCTTCAACAAAATTAACTAAGATTACTCAACCCAAAAATATTATATAATACAGGATATTTTTCAAATAATTCTCAATTGTATATGCATTACAGAGAAGAACAGTTATCAGCCATAGGAAATAAAGTTGCAACATTAAATTTAATCAACCCAGAATCAGTAAGACAAATAAAAAATTATAAAAAGAATTTAATGCATATGAAATTAATAGTAATCAGATTAAAAGGACTAACTAGAAAGAATTTCGGAACTAAAGTACTAGTCGTAGTATATGATGACAGATGGTCAGATCAAAAGAAATCTATAATAGTTTTAACAAAAGTAGACATGATCAACAATGGAGGAATATTCTATATTAGCCCAGATTTCATGATAAATTTAGCATAATTTGGAAAAAATATTAAAATAAGAATATAGACTAAAGGATATGAAGAAACGAATACTAGAAATAATTTACTTATATGTGTAGGTTTCATAGAAAAAATGGAAACTTATAGCAATACAAAATTTAAATTAAAGTAGAAGATGTAGTTGAAGTAATGGGAAATAAAGGGATAAAATTAATAAAAGCTATTAAGATAAGCCCAGAAGAATATGCTGGATTAGAATGTAATCTAGAAGACTTTGAAAAATTAAAATCTCATTTGATGTACACAAACTGTCATGACCCAACCCTGATCGTGATGGCGCCCAACATATGTCACGACCCTAGTTTACCAATCGTGAACACGCTATGACGGCACCTAGTCTTTGTGACCAGGTAAGCCTGACACATTCCGGAAGTAATAAAAATTTTGAAATTTAAAATAAAAACTAAATAACATGAAAAATGTATACAATTGCTGCATGGCACATACACTTTAATACCAAACACTGAAGTAACCTCCAAGACCTGGAAACCCACGGGCAATACAGGCTATGAGAAATCTAACACTGCTCTAGTCACCAGAATAGTCTAATACAAAGAAGGATCGAAATAACATCTAATAACTAGGGGTAAAATGAGAAGGAGACTTTGCGGATCTGCGGACGTAGCAGATGCATACCTCAAGTCCCCAATACGCTCCCTGACAGCTACTGATGGTACGCCTGCTCAGAAGCACCTGGATCTGCACATGAAAAACATGCGCAGAAGAGGCGTGAGTACACCACAGCGGTACTCAGTAAGTGCCAAGCCTAAATTCGGTTGGGTAGTGACGAGGAAAGGTCAGGGCCCTACTAAGNAAAACAGAAGCACAGAGTAAATACAGCAACATTTCAAGAATACCGACGAGGGTCTTCCAGGATACCGTCCTGTAGCCCATTTCTCAACTGTCCAATGGAACTTCCCGGGATACTGTCCCGTAGTCCAGATCTCATGTCAATATCAAAGAATCTCTCGGGATACCGTCCCGTAGTCCAGATCTCATATCAATATCAAGAAATCTCCCGGGATACCGTCCCGTAGTCCAGATCTCATATCAATATCAAAGAATCTCCCAGGATACCGTCCCATAATCCAATCATCAATGTGCAGGGGGATCTCCCGGGAATCAAACCCGTAGTCCCAAAATAAAAGTGCAAGGGGATCTCCCGGGAATCCCGCACCCGTAGTCCCAATGTAAATGCACAATCAACATCAGAGAAATATTCAGAAATTTAAGTACAACAATACAAGACATCAAGGAATACTAGCCTAACATGTTCCATGTAATCACAGTTAAGACAATGTAAACAAATAGGCAGCTTGGATCAATTAAACATGCTCTTCTACGCTAGCACAGGCTATAAAAGCAAGTAAAGTAAGGCAAATATAAAAGAGAATCCAAATCAAGTAATTAAGTAAAAATCCGGGTTTCAACAATTT